>VFXL01000484.1:0-40001 GCA_009761765.1 Phenacoccus solenopsis | reverse complement strand
ATTTGTGATAGTATTTATGATTCTTAATAAATGTACATGTTATAATTATGTTGAATTTACATATTTTATTTTTTTAAGTACGTATATATCTTTCTGATTTAACTCAAGATGAGCCTTAAAGCAATCCCTCGATTTATATCAAGAAGTAAAAATTAATCATATTTTGTTTATAAAGTTCAATTTTTAGTTCAGAAAAACTATATGAAGTTGTTAGTGTTAATCTTATTTCACGAAAAATAGTACATTACGTATGCTCAATAATTCGAAAAGTTTTTCTCTGTAATGTAAACGTGTAATTTTAATTATCAATTCTTCCGAAATTGACCAATTTCAAAATATTCAATTTTTCCACAATATTCACAATTTGCGAATAGAAAATTCATTTACCTGCTTCTTAAAATGATTTCCTAGCGGCCATCACAGTTATTATTTTCAAACAATTTTGCCTAGTCATCATAAAATTGTCATCTTAAAAGAGATGAATAAATGCTGTTACTGCATAAAAAAATTGAGCTTTTGCTTAGAGAAGCTATTTTCGATGATAGGGGTAACAACACACTCCTGTTCAATCGTTCATCGTATTTTTTTTCAAAGATATCATATGAAACGTGTTAATAATCATGGCATTACTTGTCAATCAAAGAAACGGGACATTAAAGTAAATTACACAATAATAATGAATGAAAAAAAAACAACGATATTTACTCTCCAACACGATCGGACATAACAATGAAAAAATTGTTGAAATACATCGTTTACACGTAATTAAAAATACAAATAAAACAAAACAAATAAGGTACACGAATAAAATGTGGCATTTAAACAAAAATAACTCACTCAACAAGTAAAAATCTAACATACAAAAATCTTACACGGTATCGAATATTCCACTTCGCCCATATATACTCCTCACTTAAGTATTCTCCGAAGATAATCGTATAAATGAAAAGATGTGTTGGTAACTAATTGAAAACAGAGAACAATAACGATATAAAATACAAATAAATAACGCGAAAAGAGCCTGGAATTTTTGGTCTCGTCGAATTAAGTCGTTTTAGCCACACTCTGATAATAATCGACCAGTACTTTCCACGCTGTCGGCGCCATGAATCCTTCAGGCGGCTGTTCTCCGCTACGAGCGTAACCTAAAAAACACATTGCGTAGATTGCACGTCTATTTCACATAAATACAGCTGACGTATCTAAATCTACTAACCTCTCATTTTGGTACCGGAAATAAATAAAAATTCATCTTTCCTAGCAGGATCGAAGAATTCCATTTTCTTGCTATTTTTATTATAAGCAGCAACTTTGAATGGAATGATCTCCAAATCCTTCAATCCCGGTGCCATAGAGAGTACCATACCACCATCCAGAGCATCGTATAGGTCTTTACCGGGCTGATTTTCCTTATCCGGATGTGGAACACCAGCCGGATCACGACCGACGATGTAGAAATTAGCGCCAGCTACCATACGTGCTTTCGCATGCCACTGCACTTCGGTTGGACCAGCGTATGACATGGGTGAGGGGAAAATAGCCAATAAAGTGGATTTAGGATCTAGTACGCCTTCTTGTAACACAGCCAAATGTTGTTTGATGCGCACCTTCAACGGTACATCGTCGTCTTTGGTCCAACCACCCAGCGGGTGAAGTAATAGCACCGGATTTTTGTAACCTCTGCTCAAGAGCTTGCGTTGGGTATCCTGCATAAGTAAAGCGTGGCCATTGTGAATGGGATTTCTAAGTTGGAATGCAAATACGGCGTCCGCTTTCATTTCTTTGAACTTGGCACGCAGCTCGTTCGGAGTCAGTCGGTACTCGTCAAGTCCGTCGTTCCATTTTATACGCTCTAGCACCTCTAAATCACCACCAACCAACCAATCGCCGCTTTCGTAAATCATCTGTAAATATCAGGAAATTTTTCATTTTAGTGAAACTTGATTTCGCAAACATTTTGATGCATGGGCTGAAATGTACCTTTATGTAAGGATGATTTTTATTAGTAGTGCCAAATTGTCTAGCTACTCGTTCCTCCTTCCGGTGCTCGTAAAATTGAGGCTTACGAATTATCGCGTACGGTTTACCCTGATAACGTAACACGAAAGATCCCAATTCTTCCAAACGTTCTTTATCTGTTGTAGAGACTGGCAGAACGATCACCATCGACTGATTTATTTCGCCGTTATTTTCAGTCTGAACCGTTTTCGATAATTGGTTAAAGTGCAAAGCCTAAGGAAATCACTTGATCAGTGAAATGTTTAAATCATGGTAGAGATAAATATCACTACTCGAATAGTTGTTAACTTATTCAGAAAAGTATTTCACTTTCATGAATTATTAAAAATACTCAATTCGTAATTTAAATAAAATTATAATTCTACTATTTTTAAAAATGAAAAATACCAAAAAAGTTTGATACAATTATTTCATTATTATTTTTTGATCCATGCCGTGTACAGCCGCGTGCCTAGAGCCATGGTGAATGAGGAGTGGAAGGGTGTTTGGTAGATTTAGTCGACGTCTGAGTGAAGCAAACTTTAAGGTATTCAATATGGAAGTGATGGACGGAAAGTTGGGTATTGCAGTAATTTTAACTTCATTAAAAAAATTAAATTTATACTATTTTAATTCAATCACTCAACTTACTAGCAATAACACATATTACCTTTTTTTCAATAATTAATTCGAACTGTTATTCATTTTTCAAAATATAAATGTAATAAAACAAAATAAGGAGAAAAATTACTAAATTTGATTTTACTGTTTAATTTAAATACATTAATAATTTAGTCAAGAAAAATTATTATTTTTTTGTTTTTATTTTAACGTGCTGTGTACTGCAACTTGAAATTCACTTTAAATCATTAAAAAAAGTCGCTTCAATTTTAAATTTAATAATAATTCCATTTTGAAATTATTTTAACATTTTGTGCAAACGTTTATTTTGAATTCTTAGTCATTTAAAAAAATAAAATAAAAAAATAATAAAACATGGAAAAAACTGTTTAAAAAAACCTTATATATATTTAAAAATTCTTAGTTCAATTATTATTCATACAATAAGACAAAATGAAAAACAAAAACAAATTATTTTTTTAAATTTCAAGAAAATATGTTTTAGAGTTCAATTTGAATAAATTTGATTTTCAAATAATGATTTTAAAAAATTCTCAAGACGAACATTTATTTCATCGTTATAAAAATTACTATAAAAAATATGTTAATTACAATACTGATTATTCTGTGAGTTTAGTTTTTTTGTTTTTTTTTTCATCATACGCCGTGTAAAGCTCTGGGCTAAAGGCGAATTTATTTTATTTTATTTCATTATTATTATTATTATTATTATTATTATTTTGTTCTATTTTTTCTCCGATTGTTTTTTTTTTTTTTTTTTTTTTTTACCACTGATATTTATGTTCGTATTGTGTTTTTTTTTTTTTTTTCTTGTAGCTTTGCGCCAGTATATTAATAGGAATAATAATCCGGCACCCGCTCGGCCCCCTGTGGGGGGCATAGGGTAATCGCCGTTATCTAGCCTTGAATTGTTATTATTATATGTCATTATTTTGAATAAATTTGATTGATTGAGTGATTATTTTTTTTTTTTTATACCAATTTTGTTTTGTGTTTTTCTTCTCTTAATTTGTTTGTCTATTTTATGTTTTTTTTTTTTTGTAATTGATGGTAGTAATACGTAGTAATCCGGCTTCCACTAGCCCCCTATGTGGGGCATAGGACTGACGTTATTGATAATACATTTCGTCTAAAATTATTGTTATTGTTATTAATAAATATTTGAAATAAAAAAAAAGAAAAAAAAAAGAAAAAAGAAAAAAAAATTATTTTTATTATTATTTATTATTATTTCTGTATATCAACACTTTCTTTTTTACATCCCTTTTCTTTCGTTTTTTGACAAATTTTTTACATTTTATAATTGTATGTTTCATGTTTTCAATTTCCTCATATATTTCATAACAGTTCAAATTTATTTTATTTCTGTTTTTTGAGATTGTAATTAATTTCATCATCAATATTTGTAACTTGTTTTTTTTTTACGTGCTGTGTGCTGCTAAATCTTCTTTGATAACAAGCTTCGGCCATTTTATCAATTATTACTTTCCATTTATCAAATAAATTTTTAAATTTAATTTTTTTTTAAATTGAAAAAAAAAAATGTTCATTGTGAGTTGAACTTTCTCGAGAAAAAACATTTTTCAAGCTATTACTATTTTTATTAGAGTTGTAGAATTATTTAGATTATTATTCACTTGAGAAAAATGAAGAAAAAATTTTTAAAAAAATGAATTTCTCAAAAAAATTTCAATTTTTCTCAAAGTTGCATTTTAATTCATTGTTGTTTTTTTTTTTTTTTTGATGTTTTCAATGCAGTTGTTTTTAATTACAGATACTATTAACCTTAGATTCAATTCATTACATTTGTCTCTTTTAAGAATTTTAATTTCTATAACTTTATTATGATAAGTTGAGTTCATCCGCGATATTTCGTTTCTTGTAGCTGATTTGTTTTGAATTTTTTTTCACAGAGGAACACAACATATTGGAAATTTATTAATAATGAATTACAAAATGGACAGAAAGGGGGATTTTGTTGTTGCTTTTTTTTTCAATTTATACCTTTACCTAATTTCAAATACGGTGAAATCTAAAGAATTTTTCCAAGAGGAAATTTGACTTTGTAGGAAAGTATGTTATTTAATGTTTGAGTCCCTGAATTTTGCTAGAATTGCAACATCATTTTTAAGGTAATTTTTGAAATGTTGAGAAATAAATAAAGAAGATTTCTAAAAGACAAAAAATAATAATAATGATAATAAATAAAAAAAGAAAAAATGTTTTAAATAAATGTAGGTTTTTTTAAGTGAAAGAATTTTTTTACTAATGAATGATAAGGAATGCGAAAATTTGTAATTGTATTTTTTTGATATTATATGTGAATTACTGTCAATATAATTACAATTAAGAATAATAAGGGTGTAAAACTTTGAATATTGAATTTCTTGTACAAAATTTGATTACATACTACGATATTATTAATTCATTTTTGAAAAATAATTCAAAAATTTACGAAAAATATTTCATTTAAATTACCGTTCATTTATTTCGATAATGTATATATATTTTGCGAGTATAAATAAAATCGAAACGCAGATAGCGAAAATGTTTACCTCCAAATATTGTTCTTTATTCATAAAACCTTTCAAAGGAGCTGCCCATCCTTCGCTAAGTACTTGCACCCACTGCAAGTCCACTTTACTGATCTCCAACGATTGCAATTCAGCCACTTCTCTTTGCAAACTCGACACTTTATTTTCCAAAGCGAATAATTCCGGTATATTATCCGATTCGCGGCTTTGTAATGGAATGATTTCCTGCAAGAAAAACATATCGTAAAAAATTCCGACAATCTCCTCACAAAAAGGGAAAACTATTCCAAAACCATATCCTGCTTACATTATCTTCTAAAAGTTGGACTACTTGGAACATATTCTCTTCACTGGTACAATCGGATGTTCTAAGAGTGAGATCGGGATTCGTAGGTCTCTCGTATTGTTGATCAAGTCCAGTGAATCCTACAACGAAATAATCGTTAATAAAAAAATAAAATTAATAGGCCAGCCAAATGTATTCACATATCTTCGAATCCCTTACCTTTAATATTACCGGCTCTGGCTTTCTTATATAATCCTTTCACGTCCCTTTGTTCGCACACATTCAACGGAGTATCGACGAATACTTCGAAAAATGGTAATTCAGCCGCTTCGTGAATTTTCCTCGCCATTTCCCTGTCCTACGAGCAAACGTACGTACAGGGTTATCACGCGCGAAAATTGACACAGTGATAACGCTAATGGGCTACATTCTCGGTACGTCATAGTCGTAAACATTTTTTTTATACTTTCTTTTAATTATTACGAATTTTTCAAGGTTTTCAAAGAAGGAAATACGAGTTAGACGATTCATATTTTATGTTCATATCATCGATGCATTCGCATACTTCTCTTTCGTTACATAACGATGCGATTTGAAAATGAGGTTATATAATCAAATATATCGAACGATTATTATAACGCGCCAATAATAATCATTTCGTTTTAATACCATTCATAATGATAAAAGCTGCGTGAAAATAATCACTTTTCGGGTTAATCGCAAAATATAATATATATTATTGCAAAATTTTCAGAAAAATCTGTTCTAATTGGGTTCAATCTAGAATTCCGAAGATACTGATAGCGAAATTCTTATAATGTCCATACTAATGAAAATACGAATATTAATTAAATAAAATTTCGAAATTAGCTAAATATCCAATTAATTAATATGGAATAAAAGCGAACCGTCAAATTTATCTATGTAACCCCTTCTATCCTGCTTAGCTCGTTTTTTTGTTTGTTATCTAATTAAAATAATAACTCATTCCACCATACAAGGGGGAGTAAAGAAGGGCTGTCTTTAGACAGTGGCACAATTCCCTGCTTTTTTACTATTAAAATAATAACTCGTGCCAACAAGGAAGGTGAAGGAGGTGGGCTATCTACAGAAAGTGGCATAATTTACCTCGCTCGTTTCTTTTTTTTCAATAAAATAAAAACTCACCCCAACATGGAAGGTGATGAAGGGGGGAAGGGACTGTCTCTAAAAATTAGCAGAATTTACCTCGGCAAAAGGTGAAACGAAACTACACAACGCTATTGTTCCGCTATCGGCGAATAATTTGGCGATTTCCGCCACTCTACGTATATTCTCTTCCCTATCTTCTTTACTGAAACCCAAATCTTTGTTCAATCCGGTACGAATGTTATCGCCATCTAGACCATAAGCCGATATTCCTCTCGATACTAGCCATTCTTCCAACTTGAAGGAAATGGTAGTTTTTCCCGCACCGGATAATCCTACAAATGAAAGAATTGTTTGTCGAATGAAAACGCATTTTGTTATTCGCCGACTCGAGCAAACAACGAAAGCTTACCCGTGAACCAAACCGTGCATCCACGGAATCCCCTGTGTCTGCCAAGAACATGCCCTCTTTTATCTCTGGAAACGTGATGTTTCTGAAACGTCACGTTAGTGGCCACTTGTGTACCCTGTAAAAAGAAAATACAATTTCATTACGACTTACGAATAGAATTCGCGCGAATTAAATTTCTTATTCGAAGTTTACAATCAATGTATAGAAAAATATTTAATATTCGCCGACTAGAGCGCAATACATCTCAGATGATTATCGCATTTCGCGTGCATACATCATTAACCGAGTAAAATGCTCTCCATTATAAAGCTGTATAGACGGTGATAAGCCGACACGGGGCATTAATTTCGACTTTTAAAGGACCTGTTACCTTACACACGCCGAAGCTGCCGAAGTCGAGGAAAATACTTTCTTTCACGCATTTCCTATTATTAATCGGCGATATTTTCTATCCATCAAGGTCAGTTTTTTTTTAATCTTTTTAACAATAACTCGTGTTCGAATTCAATGAAAATTTACAATTTTTCAAAAACCATTAATATTTTACATTCCCATTTCTATTTTAAGTCACATGGGAAAAATTATCGCCAAGTGATAACGAAAGCCATCCCATCCTATCGTACTATTAACCACTACGAAGTTGAGCTACAATGTAGAATAACCTTGAAATTGATATCAACCGACGATATCGAAAAAAGCTCGACCATGAGACGAGAACTGATTATTCCGCTATCGTAGAAAATGCGTAATTTCGTCGAATACTTAAGCCCCAGGTGACGCGAGGTTAAAACGAATAATTATCCTACGTTCTGCCGTTAGATTAGTCTCACTAGTGTGGGTCGAATTTCGTTTTTTTCCCCAAGTGAAGGGTTAGGGTCACAATAGTTGCTAAATGACAACAAAAGGACGTCCTAAAAATTTCAACCACGTAGCTCGACTTTCAGAACCGCCTCCCACCTCTGCCCAAAATAAAATTGAAATTTTCCACACAAAAATACTGAGATAATGGATTTTTTTTTTAATTTAAAAATTATATTTTGTCGTCTAAAGACTGAAAAAACATTTTAGACTCAAATTCTTTTCAAATTTACGAAATTTAAATCGTTATTATATTTTTTTCAAAAAGCAACAATTTCGAATGAACGACAAAAGGAAAATTCATGTCTCGTTCACAATATGGATTAAATTTATACTATCACAAAGCTTTCCAAAACATCACATTCTTGTTTTAAAATGACTTCGTATAGATGTTTTAGCATCAGAAAATAAAGACTTAATAACTTCTTGTTTAAAGGGCCTTCCTCATTAAGTAGGTGAAATTGGCCCTTGAAGCAAATTTGGTCAAAAGTGGTTCCAAATGTTACTTGGGACCTAAAAACATTCCACCTAAATTTTTAACTCTCTATCCCCACCCCTTCTAGAATTATCGCACTTTATATGTTAAAAATTCAATTCGCGATATTTCTAGAAAGAACGAGGGGAAATTTTTGAAATTTTCACAGATTATACGTAGTACATGTATGTTTGTACGATAATTTTTTGAAATTTTTCCTCATTTTTGGGAGGGTTGAAAATTTAAAAAAAAATAAAAAATTTTTTTTTGGTGGGGGTGCCATCTCTGAATTTTTTTTTCATAACTTCATCATACTCTTAGGCACAACATATAATTTTTTCAAAGTCCCTTTAGGGGGTGAAGGGGGCGCAACATGCTGAAAAAAAATGAAATTTGAATAAAAACGTGTATTTTTCAACTACCGCCCGCAACGATAACATTTATAGCCAAGTCATTTTAGGTTAGGACCTAAAAAAAATTACTGGAAAGTTGATTTTTACAATACATGCGAAGAATGCCTTTCTAAGTAATATACTAAGAGTTGCATCCCCTACCCCTCCGGCTAAATGTGTGAGGGGGCAATAACGCTTGAAAAAAGTGGTTTTTTGCTCATAGCTCTGAAGGGAGTAGGGAGAGGGGTTAATTGAGTCAGTAAAAAAATTTCTTCGTTCAATTTCCTATAAGATTACGCCCAAAATGGAGTGTGGGGGAGGGTAAAAATAACCATAAGTAACATTTGGAACCACTTTTGACCAAATTTGCGTCAAGGGTCGATTTCACCTACTCAATGGGGGAGGCCTTTAAACATGTGGACTTTTTTACTTCAGCACATCCTTAATTTTTCCGTATTTTTTGGTCATTCTTCAATAATCAATGCGTGAACATGTTTGAATTTTTCGATAATTTTTTTTCCTGTAGTCTGAAAAATCCGAATTTATCGTTCATTTTTGATAACAACCGTAATTGTTGCTTCGTGAAAATTATGTAAAAACAATTAAGACCTCGTAAATTGAAAAAAAAAATGGGCGCCAATATATTATTAATATTCGGACGACAAAATATGACTTTGAAAGATAAATTTCTAACTCCCTAAATTAGTTTTTAGCTGAGTTTTTCACTTCAAAATGACATTTATTACAGCGTACCTGATTTGGGAAGGAGTAATGGGGAGGGCGGGGTCTTCAAATGCTTGCGTTTCAAACCATTTGAAATCATGCGACGAATATCCAACTTTTTAGGACATAGCTAGCTACATACATTTTTTTCCCTACGCGTAACTTTGGCGAGTATGCATGAAATTCGTTCAAACATTGACGAAAGACTCTTCTTAAAAATGCCACAAAAGAACTTTTTTTCTTTTTTCCATAGAATTCAATATGGCGGATCGTTCAAATTTTGAGGGGGACAGGAGAGGGGGGCAAAATACTAAAATTTTTTGTTTTCGATGTCATATGAAAGAATGAGTCATGGACACCAACATATCCGAATTTCAACTTTACTAGCGCATTTGGAGGGGAGCTAGACCCAAAAACAGCTTTTTGAGGAAGTTTTGAGTCATGAAATTTCTAGAATCTTCCATATCTCCTCACCAAATCAACCTAGAATGGTCAAACTTCGTGTGTATGGTCACTTGGAGCTCAGATTATGACCCCTTGAATTTGGGTCAAAATGTATACAAAATGGTGGATCATCAAAATTTGAGTACAGCTTGAGTTTCCTCAAATGAGTAAAAATTGTAATTAATATGAACTCATATGATTATTGATGATATGAAGTCGACTATATCCTAAATTCACCTTTCCAAATATTACTGGAGGGAAGGAGGAGGGGTTATCGACCTGAAAATGTGGTGGGGTACACGAGAGGTGGAAAATTTTTAATTGTGGTGTCATACGATAAAATGAGCCTGAGTAACTAACCTACTCTGATTTTAGCTTCCCAAATAAATTATGGAGGGGAGTTGGAGCGAAATCGAGATTTGGGGGAAAATCACCACAGAAAATTTCATCAATCTTCTCCTCACCAAATCGACCTAGAAAGGTCAAATTTCACAAGTAGGGTCAGTCGATGACCAGAATATGACATCTTTAATTTGGATGAAAATGGTTCCAAAATAACGGATCGTAAAAATCAAAGTAGAGTGTGAGGAAACTCCAGTACTTATAATTTGAAAAATAATGGATCATATTTAAAAAATTTTCAAGCCATTGAAATTTTGTTTGCTTTTCCTCTCTCGGAAATGATGGCCTGACTAAGAGCTTGATCCAACTCAATACACAATAAACAAGACGTAATCCGGTAAAATAAATAACATCAATACGTAAACAACCAAATTACAACATCACATTGCATAACTTTACGCTTCAAAGGATAAATTATTTGAATAATCCAATCGCAACCGGCGTAATTAATTAATGATGCGATAATAAAATAATGTAAAATGTCGTGTCTACCACTATTCCACGAGCGATGCCAAAACCCGAGACAACAATTTCAAGGGGATTAATCACGTAATTATTACCAACTTATTGTAAAATCGTCAACATTTTTTCCATAATTATCATCTCATGTGGTGATCGTGCCATTAGCCAATAAACATTCACAAAGTAATTCTACTAATCAATGCAAATGTAAATAATTACTCTATGTAAAAAAAAAAAAAAAAAAAACATTATTTGTAAAGTTTCTACTCGATCTAACATCAAGTACATCTTCACAGCAGGCCTTCTCAAGTTGATATTTAAGTAATTCGAAATTTTTTTAAATTAATTTTTCTATCGAATGTTTTAATTTTTCATAAAGTAAGTTATCAAATATAAATATTTATTTGGAATTATTATACATAAAGCAGAAAAAATCTAGAAAAAAGTTTCTGCTAGTCCCTTCAAATTTCATCATTACACAATGAGATATAAATGTTTAATATTATTCCTATGTAGCTAAATTGCGGTCGAAGTGATGAACACTAAAAGTCCTTGGATGATAATCACCACTTCTAAGATTCGATGAATACAAAATTATACAAGAGAAAGGTCACTAATTTTGGTTTTACATTTTTCATTCCACCCTATACTTAAAAAACCCATTATTACCATGAACAAGGAAATTCCGCGTTCAAATGCATTGTGGTCACTACTTATTACGATGACGATAATATTGATTGAATTTTTAGGCCATATCGATTTGCAAATAATTATTTCTATTAATCGTCTGTGATAACTGGTAACCATAACGGATGAACTACCATGTAAGACAGGCCCGATTAATTCGTCATGATGGATTTACGAGGCATGAATACAAAATGGATATTTAATTAATCATTTTGCTAAATTGTGCAACTAAAATGTCCTAAAATTAACTCATCTAAAAGCATAGTTGCCTAATGCCTATCAGGTGTCTTTTCGAATACGTAAAAATTTCAATTTCATTTGTTCGATTCCCACAGCTAAGATTAAAAATTAAATTTTGTACGTAATTAAATATTATTTATTCTAATAATTTTATGTAGGAATAGTCGATATTTCTTCGTTATCAGCTGTTAGTTGATAACACCGGAAATTCATCTTTCGGGCACTTTTCTTAATTAATCTCTTTGTTTATAATGAAATAAGCTGAAATTCCGTTAAAGTATAGTTTAAATTGTTTACAAATATTCTTCCACAACACTGTATTAAATATTCGATTTCCACTCAAATTAAGTATGTGTATTTTAGTCAACTTAGAATTAAAAATATAACTTATAATCCCGCAATTTTATGAGATCCAGACTATTCCATCAGTGCACCTAGAATATGCACTCTAATTATTTTATTCATTATTTTGTTTGTTTTAAAAGCTAAACGGCTTTGTCTAATAAATTCAGTGATACCTATCTGTATTAGTTTCAATCTCGTTCAGATAAATTTGAAATTTTCACAGATGAATAACAGGTGTAGGAACTATTAGTAATGTATCACAAAAAAAAAAAAAGGGATGAGGAAGAGAAGTCATAAGTACTTCATTTGGGCTCGCTTAATCATACGATACAATAACAGAAAATTTTTGAATTTTCGCTTAGCCTCGCTCTCCTCCCCACCCTCCTTATCACCAGTAAGGGTGAATTTTGAATACAGTATATTTCTTATTAACTGAGTTTTTAACTAAAAAATGACAGTTATTACAGCCTACCTGATTTGGGAAGGGAGGGTCCCGAGAGGGTGGGGTCTTCAAATTTTGTCGTTTCAAACTATTCTGTAATCATCTGGCAAATGTCCAACTTTTTGGTATATACTTTTTCCTCCCCGCCACGCGTTGCGCCGGCGGATTCATGAAATTCGCTCAAAATTCGGCGAGAGACTCTTCTTAAAAATGCGAAAAAGATTCTTTTTTGTTTCTTCGATACACAACAAAATGGCGGATCACTCAAATTTTGAGGGGGACTGGAGAAGAGGCAAACAACTCAAATTTTTTGTTTTTGATATCATACGAAAGAGTAAGTCACGGATACCAACATACCCTAATTTCAGCTTCTTAAGTGCATTTGAAAGGGAGATGGAGCAGCAAACAGCTTTTTGAGGGAGTTTTGAGTAATAAAATTTCTGTAATCTCCCATATATCCTCACTAAATCGATTTACAATGGTCAAACTTTATATGTGAGGTTAGTTGATGACCAGAATATGATCTCCTCAACTTGAGTCAAAATGGATACAAAATGGTGGATTATCAAAATTTGAGTAAAACCTGAGAAGCCTCAAATTGGCAAAAATATAATTAATATGAGCTCATGTGATTATTGGGTATAAAAAGTATACTATATTTCAAATTCACCTTCACACATGATACTGGAAGGGAGAAGGAGAGGTTATCGACCTCAAAATGTGATGGTGGTACAGGAAAAGGTCGAAAATTTTTCATTGTGGTTTCAGATGATGAAATGAGCTCAAGTGACCAACTTATTCTGATTTTAGCTTCCCAAGTGAATTTGGAGGGAGTTGGAGCAAAAAACAACTTTTGTAGGGAAAATTACTGCAGGAAATTTCATGAATCTTTCATTCTTATGTGCACATTTTGGCTAACAGATATCCTGTTTCTGTTCTTACATAGCGAATAAGTAGACGAAAAACACCATTTTGAGCTAATACACGTCTTGTGAGCATCTCATAGATATACTTTCAAGCTGAGCTTGAATACATGTCGAACAGATGTCAATAGACATCAATATCTTTTTCTAATTAATGAAAAATTTTGATATCTATTTGACAGTAATTGAAGCTCAACTCGAAAGTACGTCGCTAAGATATTCATAAGACATGTATAAGCACAAATCGGTGTTTTCTGTATATCTATTTGCTACAGAAATGTGCACATAGGGATATCTTCTCACCAAATCGACCTAGAAAGGTCAAACTTTGTATGTAGGGCTAGTTGAGACCAGAATATGACCTTCTAATTTTGCGTCAAAGTGGATCCAAAATAACGGATCGTAAAAATCATTGCATGATTTGAGTAACTTCAAGTGCCTACAATTTGAAAAATTCGTTTTCATATACTTACTGCATCACAAGAAATACTACATTTGTTCTAAATTCAACTTCTGAAGTAGTTTTTTCCTTAATAATCATATAAGCTCATATTTCATTTGAGGCTCCTCAAATCTTCCTCAAATTTTGACCATCTGCTATTTTAGATCCATTCTGGCCAAAATTCAAAGGCTTATATTCCGGACACGAACTAACCCTATACACAGAATTCGAACTTTATAGGTTCATTTTGTGAGGGATATAAAAGATTAAAAAAATTTCACCACTTATAACCTCCTCAAAAAATCATTTCTTCTTTCAGTTCCCTTCAAATACACTCAGGAAGCTGAAATTTGCATATGTTGGTGTTCTTGACTTATCCTTTCATATGATATCAGAAACGAAAACTATGAGTTTTGCCACTTTTTCAGTCCCCTTAAAATTCAAATGAACTGGTATTTTGAGATAAATCAAAAATCCAAAAAGTATTTTTCCACGGCACTACTCTCAGGTAATTTTCAACGATTTTCATTCATATTCGGCAGCGCTCCACGCGCAGAGCAAAAAAATATTCACACGTTTGTACGCATAGCAAACAAAAAGTTGGACATTTGCCAGATGTCACATTGAAGACCCCACCCTCCCTCGACCTTCCATTCCCAAATCAGGTAGGCTGTAATAACTGTCATTTTTGGGTTAAAAACTCAGCTAAAAATTGGCCATGTGCCATGTGATTACGAATGGTGTAAAATGTAAATATGGATTTGAACATTCCGACTAATCTCTTCTTCGGACCAGGTGAACCATAATATCTTTCATCTTTTCATTAAAAACTCGATTAAAAAATTATTAATGATAATGCGATTCTTAAATTATACCTTAACAATTTTATTAATCGAGACAGTACAAGCAGCCAAGTGCCTAGAAGCTACAGATTCTAGAATAGGTAGAATTTTGATTGCTTCCCATTCGTTGTTACGTAATGAAGGAATCGACCAGACAAATGACCAAGAATCACACAATCCGTATTTTTATACGGAGAAGAAACAACAATCATTTATTCGTATTTACTTTAATCCATTGATAAAGAAATAAAAAAAATAAATTGATTCTTCTCTTAATTTTATGAATGAACTATGAGTAAGTAAATGATTTTTGGTCGCTTCTCTGGGAATACTATAGAGGTAATTTTTGGTCTTTTCCACCATGAAGATAATTGACAGGTTATGCTGTCAAAATAACAATGAACACTTGAATCATTTTATTTTCATCAATTTTATTACGACCACAAATTATGAAGGAAAATTCAGCGAACAATTTCACGTAATAATTTCATTGAAATCAACCAATGAAATTATGTTAAACTAACGATGAAGATGAATTTCGCATGCCATTATTTAATGCATAATATTCTTCACCTTACACGAAAAATAGTCGTCAACGCGAACGTAAGCAAAAAATTCTGACCTGGCTTGACACCGGAAAATATTTACTGTTACTTCACTCCCGGATATTTTTCGCATAATGGAATTTTTTTTCGAAGAAACACTAATCGTGTTTTCTTTCATATTCGTCTTCATTAAGAAGAGAAGAAAAAAAAATTAAAATACTTATTTCTCTAAATGATACAGTCGACTATTTATCTAAACTTATCAGTTAACGAATAATCCAACATTGTAACTTGATTCCGATAATAAACTAATTAATACATCCGAGGCGAAGAAATTCGACATTATTACACATTAAAATAAAACTGGAATATAAAACATCCATAGACAGTGGTATAAGACCGAAAAAAAATCACAATACCATTCCAATCTGCTAGCACGCATATTTACATGTATGGTGCGTCATCACTTCCTAATTAGTGCCATCGGTCGTATTACAAAACGTTTGTATGCTAGGTGAAAGTCTTTCTTATAAAATTACATCGAAGCTAGTAAACAAGTTCCTAAATAACAACTGTAGCCACGATCTGACCATCAAAACGTGAGATAATTCTATTTTCCATAACACATCAGATAAACATCCGAATACTCTGAATTTCTTTCGCATCCAAGATCACGTAATCGAACTCGGACCACTTAATGAGGTAATCGTGTATTATACAATTCATCGATGCATTATAAAATCATTTCCTTCGATACGATATTCGAAGAAACCGGCGAAGATAATTAAAAAAGGAATAAAAATACAGGTATGTCGGATGGCATTAGCCTGGAATGGGGATCGAAATGGCGATAAAACTAGTACATACGTGATGTCCATTCTGGCACTGGGCGCCGTTAACCGGCGTCTCGAAATCAGTTCGGAGTTTCTTGGTACGTATCATTTTTCACGGTCACCGCAAAGCAACCAGAGCAGGACAACCGAAAGCCAACACGTTCCACGATCTAAATGGCGAAATTGGACGATTCACGAACCGCGATATACGAGTACGTTTGAAAGTACACGAAATTTTCGACTATATAGATAAAGGTTAACGAGGAATTTATCGTAATTTCCTATTCGTTCACCGTTCACATGGCCGAAAGTCGCACACACAGGTATGCGATGCACTAGCGAGTAGTCGAAGAAGTTACTAAAGTCGAACGTATGAGAATTAGTGCGATAAGCGGTATTATATCTAGGAAGGGGAAAATATATACGTAGTGATAATCGAATAACAAAATTAACGAGTAATTCTTCCGGAAATTCGGTGGCTATGTGGATGGGTTTTTTGTTCGTTTGTCAAGGATTTGATGCTGCGCGACTCTTCTGGCAAACGGCAGAGAAAACCGCCTCAAGGTCGTCTTCTTGATCAGTTGAAAAAACGATTATATAAAATTAAACGCATGCGCCAGAAGCGCATCTTTACGCGTGATCAAAATTTATACAAACGAGCGAATTTCTGTAGGAATTTTTCCTTCCTCTTTATCACCCACCTGGAACCGGTTGTCGTTGTGGACTAACAAAAAAAACCCTCAAACGATAATCTCGTATCTGAATGGAGAACAAAGTGCTAAAAAACGATACTCGAAATCCTATGGAAGCATGTAATAAGGGTGATAATGGCGAAAGATCTAAAGTGAACGAACGACATTGTAAAAGAAGTGGGTTAATTAGAGGACGATGAACTCGAGCAGTACTAGTTTTTCATCAGAATGTTAGCACGACCCATGGATATCCGTATATGCCAAATCTCGGCCAAAAACGAAGGCCAAAGAGATGATAAAAACATTCATTTCCATATTTTGGCGAACAAACGGTTCATTAATAAAGGAAAAGTTGACTTCGTGGTGGCAGCTGTGAGAGTTTTATGAAACATAGCACGTATATTCATGGATTTAGTGAGAAATTTTAGACCTTCTGAATAAATGATCGTAAAAGCTGATATGGTAATAAAATTGGATTTTTTAATATTTTTATTCGAATAAATTATAAATCCAGCCCAGAGGACTCTTCTATCTCACAAGTGGCCAGAAAATATATAGAAGTTTAAAATGAACTATCAAATTTCTTCTATATCTTCGGATTCGGTCCTGCGAGTCCTCTCAACCCAACTTTAAGTTGTTGCTTTATTTTTCAAAAATATTTTTAGATTGTATCTAAAGAACAACCGCAAAGAGCCATATTGCATTACTTGTGAAGCGTGACGGCGGTTGGATGCTCGATGAAACTCCTTTGCAGGGGAACCACCGAATCCACCTTCCACATTACATCATAATTAATTGAGACATTTTAATTAGAAAGTAATTTTATTTATTTATTAAATGGACATTCATGAGGAAAGAAAAAAAAACTAGAAGATACTAGAGTATCTTAAAAGCAGACTTTACTAATTATACTATTTTAAAGAATGTTATTAGAATAATTTATTTTTTTACCAGAATAAAAATTTTTTATAAAATTCAAAATTTCTACCTACTCCATTTATCTATCCTACATTTTATCAAGTATCATACAAAACATGACCTCACGTAATTTATCTTCTTATAACCTAAAACTTGGAATCGTGTGAGGTCAGGTCATTTTACGTTCAAACAGCTCTAAAAAAACAATAATATTTCAGACAGTGTCTTCAAAAACACGTGACCTCAAGTCAAATTATACTTCCTCATCTTCGACATGCTTTCGAGGATGGCCAACTCTTCTTCTTATCCTCCTTCTTCGGTTCGGAGGCTGACTATACTCATTTTTAAATTCATATTTTAAATTGTAAATTAAAATTACATGACGTCACGTTACCTCATGCTCATTGGACTTCAAAAATCAATCAACTCTAGAAATCTACTCAATCTACCACTCCTCAAAATTTCGAGTTAATCTGTCAAGTTTTACTCTAGTTACAGCGAGAGAACGAACATTTATAAAAAAAACGTGACCTCATGTTATCATTCCTCCTCAAGTTGCAAAACTAATAATCGCTGAAAATCTGCGTACTCTACCTATCCGCCAATTTGGTGTCAATCGCTTTCGACTTATGCCCCGTCACGTCACGTCAAATCACATTCACTCACGAATTCTGATAAATTTTAGATACAAAAGGAAAAACCGTGACGTCACGTTTCACTGAATCATCTCACATTCTGATAAATTAGATATCAGATCATTTACAACGCTCAACCATTCCTTCCTGCTATCATGCGGGAACCAAAAAACCTCAAATCATGCTTCCTCACGCCACGTCACGCCTGATCACCTACAAAAACTAATTAGTTCTAAAGCATCACTATTCTCACTCTTCCACCAACTTTGAACTCGATCCATCAAGTATTATTCGAATTATCGTGGGAGAATGCCACAATTGGTTATTCAAACCATCCCAAGTTCTGATTGGTTTGCGCACTGCGCATTGTTAGCGAAACCTGTTCGTAGCTAAAGTCACCCCTCAGTGGAACTCCGTGAAAGGCGAAAAAGAACCTTTGTTTTTCTTTCCTTTTTTAAAAGAAAGTTTTTCGCTGGTCAAACACCTGCGTTTGACCCAATAATATCACCATCGACCTACGATCTGGATATCATTAAGTAACCGAGACATTTCGTCAACAGAGGATTCATTAAATTTTCAAGTTGAAAAGAATTTATAACAATAAAAAAAATAAAAAAATAAAACTGCGGAAAAGCAAACTCCTCTCGTTTAAACATTTATTGCAGTGACACCGATCCATTAGCGGTTCGTGTCTCCAAAGAAGTCGTTCTCGCTTTTAGAAAAAAAAAAATGCTCTTAATTAATCCTCCTGTCCATTTAAAAGATCACATTTCGGTGTCCTTTGATTTTGATTATTTTTTAAAATGTATAGAAATTTTAGTCATCCTAGTCATCTAAAAGAAAAATTTACACTCATTCAGATCTTTGCCACATTTCCGAAGTTCCGTCGAAGCGTAGACGAATTTTATTACCTTCATCCAGTTTCGATTTGAATTTAATTTTGTTCGAAAAAAAAATCGTTCACGTAATTTTGGTGATTTTTGTGGCACCTTACACTTGAGCTAGGTTTAATGTTCAGACTTGCAGATAATGGTGTTAATCCCTTTACACCCACACTTTCCTTATTTCCTCATACATCACCTGTAAAAGTATACTTAAAATACGGTACATTTCCTAATCCTAGTAATCATGGGAACTATATGTATCAAATTTGAGCTACATGAGGCTCCTCAAAGTATCTTCAGATTTAGATCATACGCCATTTTGGATCACTTTGACCCAAATTCAGTGGGTTCTATTCTGGTCCCAAAGTGTTCGCACACATGGAGTATAATTTTTTTAGATGGATTTGATGAGAAGATATGGAAGATTCAATAAATTTCAGTTTTGACGCTTGTTGGGTACTTTCATCCTAACCGTTCCCAAATTTTAGCGAACAACAATTTCAAGTGGAACTGAAAATACCTCCAGATCAAATTTTATTTACTTATAATAATTTACATCACTTAAGACTGAAAATTTTCAACTCAATTCTCCGAGTAGATGATGGAAATGATTTTAATTGATAAAATTAATAAAATATTTTTTATAGCTCTATATTTATTTTTTAATAATATTTTTAATGCGAGCAATGATGGCGATAATACGGACAACCAATAGCGCATCACTCTTCATGACCATTGATAAAATTTCGGTCATGCACGCCCCACTCTTTACACTTCGAAAGTGATAAGCCCACGTGAAAATTTAGCTATTCAGATTCACGTGCCACAGAACTAAATATTTTTTATTTTCGTTGGTTAATGAGATCACTCTTTTTTCAACGAACGCAATCAAAATGCCCAAAGCTTTTTTGCTCCAGCTCCCTTCCAAATTTACTTGTAAAGCTAAAATTAGAAGAGGTTAGTTTCTTGGACTCATTTTATTAAGTGACACCGCTATAAAAAATGTTCGACATTTCATATACCGCTCACCATATTTTGAGGTCAATAACCCCTCTTTCACCCCTTCAATATTATGTGTGAAGATGAATGGCAATGCCCCGTTTTGGATTAATTTTGACCTTGATTCAAAGGGTCATGTTCGGATGAAAAATAAAATCCATGAACAATGTTTAACTGTTGTAGATTGATTTGGCGAGAAGATTTGGAAGATTCGAGAAATTTCATGACATTACTTTGGTATCTAGTGCGAAGAGCTATAAAGTAAGTCTATCCACTTAGCCTCCAGGTATTCACACGAATAATCTTTCATCACATTCCGAGTGAATGATTTTCGTACGCATCCCTTGGCCCAACGAAATGATGAAAAAAAAATTGTACAGAGAAAAAAGTTGGTCATTTGTCATATGAGTGTAAATAATGTGAAATGCAAATATATGAAGACCCCTGCCCTCCCCAAATCAGGTAGGCTGCTACAGCTACCCTTCTTACAAAAAACTCAGCTAAAAAAATCATGAGAGAGACTCGTTCCAAGAGCAGAGTAGGACGACACATGCTACTTAAAACTTAGCTTTATAATACGATAAAAATGACTTTTTTTAATCTAATCATTTTTTGTTCATTTTAAATCTTTTTCTATTGTTTCTTTTCAAGTCGTGCAATACCGTAGTACATTTGAAATAATTTTGGAAACCCAAAAAATGATTGTATTTTTCATTTTTTTTTTCGTCTTTTTTTTTTCAAATTCACGTTCCATTTACAACTTGGCTAGAGGCATAGATGACAAATTATGAGTCCTACATGCAAAATTTCATTTCAAAACTCAACTTATATTTTGGCATTTTCTAAAAAAAAAAAATATATATATATATATTAAAATATTGACTCCAACATAAAAATTATAGATATTGACCTAGAGACCTCGAATGTTTCACTGCTACAGTTTTTAAACAACCCTATCGATGTACCAACTGATCATCCGCATCAAGGAAATTTTTACGAATTTCTAGAAAATCCCAAAAGTATATATTTCGTGATAAGCTAAACAGAGAAATGATAGTAATATTGAAGAAATTCAAATTAATCGAAAAACGATTTATCATAAGCAAACTTTTCAAGGTAAAGAGCATCCTTCCACCACAAAAACTATCGTAATAATTACATCAAGTTTGATTTTCATTTTTTGTTAAATTTACAAAAAAAAAAACAACACCGTAGTCCAAATTTTGCATTAAATTTCATCACAAAATATCTAAAAATCTATAAATTATTTCAAAAATTCCTCGATTAGTTTTCAAATAAATACTGATTATTTTCCCTTTAGGAAAATTTTTACACTTCAAAATCAACTATACGAATTCTATCAGCAAGAAAAAAAAAATCATTCGATGATTCATCAACTTTACATTTCGAACAAGAGTTCGTATCGTTTTTCGATACGAAACAGCACGATAATTTTCACCTTACATGCACAATGTTGGTGACAGTGCTCGTTGCTAAACCACACAATGGTCGTATATTTAAAAAAATAATAACTTTAATCTTAACGCATAGTAGCGAATAAATCATAAAAACTAAAAGATAAGCACGTGTCCATCCCCATTTCAACATTACGAAACTTGAAAAAATTCAAGTTTTAAAAGAGATAATTCAACAAAGGTAGCAACAAAGAAAGTTACACCATTACACCCAACCGTTACAACAACCAGAGACTCTCGAACCCTCGATCACAAATTAAATGTATGGAACTGAAAAAAATTCCATGTTTACAATATTCCGGAAAAAACTGTTAGCTGCGTAATACGGCATATCGAGATCACGCGAAGGCTCACAACAATATTCCGCTCATTGCATCAGCGTGAACTCGAACTATAGATATTGGAGATTAGTTCAATTTTTATAGGGCCATAGCCTGGTAATCTGCGAATGATGATAAAACGATCGTTTCATCTGCAATGACGGGATTTTCTACTTTTTTTTTCTCTCAAAAAATTATCATCTCGATTATCGGGTGATAATAAAATTTGCACCCAGAGCAAGGGTTTATTGACTAATGAGAATGGAGGTAATGACTTATTAATGTACCCACATAGATAATCTAAGGAACAGATATATGGTAGCAGATAACTAAAATTATTGAATAACTCAGAAAAATAATCGGTGTATTGTATACTTTATTAATTAAAAATAATCAAAAGCAAGAAGTGTATATTCGCGTCATTTAAACAAGCTTGACGTTTAAACGAATTGATTACTCATCGACAGTAATTAACAAGAGTAATCACCAATTTAAAAGCGAAAAAAAAAGAATGAAATTTTCCAACTGTAAAAAGCACTTTTCAAAAATATTCCTACTTACAAAATAATACATTCGAATGTAAAAGCAGTGAAATTAGCTTACATAAGGGTAGAATCCAGGAACATTTAAATTTTTTTAATCGTTTAGGAAATTGAAATCCTATTCTTTATCAACATTTATTTTGATTTTTTGGCCATCCTGAAGTTTATATTTTAATTTTACCAGGATTTGGAATTATATCTCAAATTATAAATCAAGAAACATAGCAGAAGGATAATTTTCAAGTTATAAGATAATAAGCTAAACGTAATGAAGACTTACAATGCCGATTTTAGAATCAATACGTGGGGGGACGGGTTAATTCCATAAATTCAAGCGGGAAAGATAGTAAATTGTTTAAAATTACCAAAAAGTTGATATGTACAAAAAAGTGTAAAGAAGTGTTAGGGTTATTTCCGCTCGTTACATTTTTAATTTAAAAAAAAAAAAAAAGCTTTTTGAGGGGTACCTACCCCCCCCTCCTAAAACCGATTATGAAGACTTAGAAACTCCTCAAAAAGTACTTTTTTCATCATTAACTAGACAGAAAGGCTTAGAGAACGAAATTATTTTAGTAAAATTTTTTTTTAGGCTCAATTAGTGATCACATGCTCATCAATTATTTTCAAAAATCAGCTTATGCTAACTAGGGAAGGACTTAAGGTGTTACCCTCCGATATCAACCAAACAAATTCACTTGAAAGTACATGCTTAGGGCACTTCATACCTAAAATTTCAGTTACTTCAAATCATTTAGGGGAGGGGGAGAGTTACAAACTTTTCAAAATTTCAAATATCTCAATTTTCTCATCTTTTGCTACAGTAGCTACGACTTTGGAAAACGTATAATATGCTACATTAACAATAATTTATGGCTTTATCACCGAAATCTGAGTATCACGCTTCGTATCCATATTTTTTTTGGTGGGGAGAGGGCTCACTTTAATAAAAGTACCACCATAAATCGAACCATACTTCTATACATGTTTATTAATAGAGTATACGAGAAGTTTTGGTAAGTTGAACTGCTTTTTTTCAACTGAATCAGATTAATCTTGATATCTGAATACAAGTGACTTCCCTCCAAATTTGCATACGAGGTGTGACACTGGAATTTCGGCGATCACAATATAAATCATTGATAATGAAGTATATTGGACGCTTTGCAAAATTATAGCTGCTTCAATTGAAATGCACTCGATTTATAGTATTATTTAGTTATATAAGCGACCCTCTTCCCCCCCCAAAAAAAAAACACATTTGGATACGAGGTGTGACACTCGGCGAATACGGCATAAATGGTTGATAAAAGAGTATATCAGACATTTGGCAAAGTTATAGCTGCTTTTTTTCAAAATTCACTTCATTTACACATTAGTTTGCTTTATAGCAGAAAATGACAAACATGCGTTTTTTGAAAATTTTAAAAATTCTTACCTTCTCCCAAAATTATTTAAAGCAGCTGAAATTGTGGATATGAAGTACTCTAGACATGTACTTTCAAGTGATATTAGTTTGTTTGGAATCGGAGAGTCACACTTTGGGTCCTTCCCTTGTTAGCATGCTTCACAAAAAAGTGGGAGCTTGAAATGATCTTCTAGGAGTATTTTGAAGGATGAATTGTTTCTTTATCACGATTTTGAATATTCGTTTACATAGAAATACGATGCTATTTCTCTATACACAATTTCAGAATTACTCAACTCGTACAAAAATTTTGTCAACTTTTCAGATATCTTTAGGAATGGTGTTTTTTGCCAGGGGGTAGAAATTTCATTAAAAATAAATTTCGTAAAATTTTAAAAATAAATGAAAAATGTATTAATTAAGCAGAGCAAAGGGAAGCCAAATTAGTCGAATGAAAAATAATTTTCGACTCCCACTTTTTTAATTTTTTCAAATCAAATGAGATTTTCCAAAAAAAAAAAAAATAATAAAAAAAAAAACCTAATTGTAATTAGCATATTGTGAAAGGTTTTAAAACCTTAAATTAAGATCTCCGGAACCTCTCAGGAGCTCGGGCTCTAGGGCAATTTGCCTCCCTCTGATTCTCTCTCTCCCAGGTTGTATCAAGATATAAAAAAATATAAAAAATTAATTGATCAATTTGAACAGACCATTATCGCCTTTACAATAGAATTACAGAGTTTATTTGGCATGGAATCCATCGTACAATATTTTACTACTGCATGCTTTTCCCCATGGAAGCTTCCTTATGGAGTTGGTAATGGGAACTTATTTCTTAAGCACTATATCCTCCACCAGTTTAGCTCACTGTTAGCAGTACAGATTTTTTCATTGTTTCTTTTCATACTATTCCACACATATAACGAGAAATTAGCTCACCACTAATTTTTTGGGTTTGACCTCTATTTCACAGAGATAATGCATTATACCCAAAGCGGTAGAAGCTATAACAATTTAATTAAAGTTTCAACGAGATCTTTTAATAATCCAAGATCCAACCACATTCGATCATATCGATCGTATAGTTCGCATTGATTAAGAAATTATCAATTAAAATCATCAATAGACTCCTTTCATTATCTTGGAGGTAACTTAACAGGAACCCATTTTCATTTCGATATTTAAAAACGATAACGCCATCAATGAAAGCTTTTTACAGTCTATAAAGGAAGCGTAGCTCATACACGTGAGCTACACAAATATTCGCCAACCGTGCAAATCTTTTTTCGCACCTTGTCCGGACATATGAATTACATTCTTATAATGCGGTGCGGCGTATTATTACGTACATCATAATAACACTACGAAACAGCTGACCATGGTAGAAAATCAGTGGTTATTTGTCCTTGTTATTAGCACGCGCAGCTATACATTCGGCAATTTTTTTAACCTTCGTTTCAAAGAAAGAAAAAAATTGTATTGAGTAACGAGACCGAAACTAATGGAAGTGTTAAAAATTATAAAAAATGGGAGTATATCTCAGTCGCATTAGTATTTACGCAAGGATAAGTTTTATACATCAAAACAGCTCTTCTTATCTTCATAAATGAATAGGTGGACAACTGCTTCGCTGAATAAGAAGCTAATCATTTTTCACTATGCAATGTTAACGATTCTTAGAAAAAATACTCAACACAATAATTGTCAAGGTCAAGAGCTCGCTATGGTTTACTTAACCGCCTTATTTAAATACAATTAATAAAAAAATAGCATGAAGCTGAAAAGTGAAGACAGCATGTAAATACCAGTAGGATCATTTTCTATTGTAATCTTTACATATTTTCACCTATGTGCTTCTAATACAAAAGGGAGATGAATTTAAGACGTCACTGCTTTATGATCTGATTGGCCCGAATCGTCAATACATTCATATTATGAGATAGCGAAGACCATTTCTAGAAGGCGTCTTAATGATTCCTGATGATTCGTAGGTACTAACAATGTAATCCTTGAAACCAGGGATTGGGGGAGGGGGTAGAAATAGTAGCTTATTATTCATTCCATTTAGGTATATTCACTTGCCCTATTCTTGTAATTTTTTTTTAAATATAATTTTTATCATTTTTAAAATACCCAAATCACAAAAAAATAAAATAAGATAAATAAGCTCAATTCATTTAAAAATTAGTCTCACTGCCCCTTCGAATCAAAAAATACAAATTTGCACATTGGCAAAGCTGAATATTAACGGAAAAGGGGAGAATTTTGCTCTCTAAGTAGGTATCTATATATCTGACATAAATCTGCAAATCCTATATCCAATTTACGTAATTTCTGATAAAATCACAACTTACGCCTTTTTTCCTGCGTGGTTCTTGGTGAGCGGGGATTTTGTCGAATTCTGGTTCGGCCGAAATCATCTTTGCTTCTTGATTCAAGCTGAAATCAGGGCAAAAAAGTTGCCAAATAAAACACTTATCTTCGAAACACTTATTCAAGCTGTTACAGAGTGCACATCTAAATACGCAGACTAAAATCGCGATATAAAAGCTCGACGAGATTTTACCATCGATCAAAACTGAACTTTGATTTCCCACCAAACGACCATACATTAATTGACGAGACACGGGAATTTATAATCGAGATACTTCACGATAATCGCATTCCTTTAATCTTCGTTCATATCAACGCACAAAAAACGTATGCGGAGTGAAAGCGGTGCTGAACACTCCCCATACGAGATAACATAATGAGGAAGAGGTAGTAATTACCCTCACCTACCTAGCGGCATGTTGGATGGCATAAAAACGAGTTTTTTTCGTTGCATTTTTCACATTATAGCGAAATTACTGCAATTTATTATCATTGATAAATTCGTACATTCGTAAAAAAACACAACAACAATCAAAACAAACAAAACCGAATAAAATACCTCGGCTGGTGGCAATCGGCGAACAGCTGATTACGTGACGTCATCCACTCCATTGGCTTCCCGCTCGTTCGAAACGGCATAACTGAAGGGCACAGAAACAATACACACGAAAAATACGGTAATAACATTTTTTTTACTGAGGAAAATTATTTTTTCAAAAATCTATTATATCGAGTTTTTGACGCATGAATTAATAATTATGAAAATTTCGTTGGCGATGACAAGCGGCGACTACGCGCTGATTTTTATATTTTGACTACGACGAACGAACGATGGTATGAGAATGATCGAATATAAAGGACTTTTTTATTTTATTCAATATTTTATCTGAATTTGATAACGATTAGGAATGCGAAGTGTTGATGTAGAGTTCGATTAATAGATGAATATTCTCTATTCATAGCTAGGTGAAATAATAATAAATATTCGTATATTTGCAAATCGAATCTTACTTCGAGATCTTCTTCATTTTTTAATACCACGTCTTATTCAATACGTACGATGAATAAGATGATAACTGAGATCTACATTTGATTAGTGATCACTGGCAGCAAAGTATTATCAGTTTATTAGATTTATGATAAAACAATTAAAGCATGGTATAATTGCGACGAAGGTATATGATATAGATTAGTGGGTGAAATAGCTTGATATAATGTTACTTTCTTGCTTAAGCATACTTACCACCATTATATCATAAGTTTATAAAATGAAATATAATATGCACCATCTATATGCATCCTGAGCTGCACACGATGAGATGAGTTAACAAAAGAATGGGCGATTTTTCTCATCATAACTATGGATATACCTACATTCTGACAAGTGATTTGTGTTGGCACACATCTCTAATTTCACACCAAGAACTGAGTTAACTGATGGCATTTTAATAGGTATGCATTAATGAAGACAACCTAATGCAAAAAAAAAGGGGGGAAACGGTCAGCAGGTATACCGCATTAGTGAAGTTGAGTTTTTGATAGGACTTCTTCAAATTAGCGAAAAATGTTAATCTCTTTATGCTCATAATACCCAATGCCGAGGGCCATATAGTCGAAGGATGAGGCTAAAAATCCCGTCATATTTGTTACCAAAGCTTGTAATAACAAGGGCCGGAGAGAGCAAAAAGTGGGACAAAACTATAATTTTAGGGTGCCTTTTGCTCGATAACTTCTCCTTCTCTCCTCCCACATACCCTCTCTGCACGGCCTTGATAATAGCTTATTAACTTTCATTTTTAGAAAAATGGTCTCAAAATGTTTTTTTGGAGAATTGAACAGTACAAAGAAACAACGCCAGAGCCATCAGCTACAAATGCTTTGACCACATTTATTTCAATTTGGCTCAGATTTTTTCATCAAGTTAATCTTGCCTTAGGAATTGGAACATCACCATTGTTTTCCCTCACTAAACCTTTGAGGAAAAGAGTGGTGTTTCCTTAATTTTTGTATTTTTCAATTTTCTGCGAATCATGGTGAACTTAAAAGTATTTGTATGAAAAGGAATATTTCATCTGAAGACGAACGATTTTTACAATTCAGTAGTTCATCCATAGAAAATGATGACATGCGACATATCTTTTCATACGTATCCTGGGAGTACTGAGTATAACTATGAACTTATTTTTAATTTTCAATCACTTTGAGGTTCGCTCTCCCTCTCCATTAGATTACAAAACTTGACGATTTAGTAAAAATTGTTTTCTTACCTTAATTTTTTTTTTATTTGCTACTTGTCGATAAATTTATTCGTATAGGTATTCCCTGGTAATTTCCTACCAGTTTATATTTGTCTCATGGCTCTGCCGACAAACGACACCCTTTTAAAAATATTGAACATGTAAAAGGTTCCTTTCACGCGAAAGATCACAGCTGAACGTAGTGATGCCAACCCGTGTTGAGGAAAACACGAAACTTCTTTTTGCAAATAATTCTTGTATGTGAAGAAGAAGTAAAATTCATTTTTTGGTTATCGAGATGCATTTGAAGATGCATAGCGTGAAAAATGAAGAAATTTAAAATAGCTGTTTATTTTTCAACTTGCCAGGCAGTACAATCACACTGCTGAATCATGAGAATAATTTAAGAAATCATAGTTAAATTGCATAAGAATACAGACAGTTACAATTAATATATTTTTGATGAGAGAGAACTTATTTGTTAGCTTTGTAAAAATCGAGATAAGCATTTTGGCTGATCAGGGACGTACTGAGGACATTTTTAAGTGGGTTGGAAATCAAAAATTGTTAACTAATATCATGATATTTTACCAACTTCTGAACTTTTTGTTTTTGCTCTAAAAAAATAAGATCCAACACCTATACAGTCTTGTTAGTCTTAAAAATAGACATAGCGAGAAATTTTTTCATAATTCAGGACAAGAAAAAAATAATAGCAGTTGAAAAGTTCAAAAACGTGCATAAAAGTTGGCGAACATTGATTTGATGGGTTGAGATAGGAATACGTTGTTTATTATGATTATTAGGTATTTTCTGAAGTAAAAAAATGAATTATAAAGTATAGGCACAATTTTGTTATTTTTGTAATATGAAGTGAGGTGTAAAAAAATATTGATGGGGAGAGAGAGGTTGAAAAATGCTCCAGAAAAAAGGACCCGAGAAATTTTTGGGATGATTATCTGGTATGCTTCATGAATGGACGGCAGTTCATTGAAATGAATATTAAATAAATTCACAAATAATGTTCCACATGTTCACAAATTTCATCTAATTTTATACATTATTTTATTTATTTTATAATTTTTTTGTTTTGAGAATTTACTTTTAGGCTAAATAAAAAAAATGAGAATTTTTTAATAAAATTAATATTTTTTTGAAGTCACAAAATTTTTTGTTGGATGCATAGTTTTTGCATAAAATTGCTTTTTACATCAGAAGGCATAAAAATTCCAAAAATTGCTGCTTCTGAAAAAATATTTTGAAAAGTAAGTAAGGCTGAGCATTTCGTAAAAGAACTGATCCCTTGAAACAGCCAATAAAAATTTTGGCTCTATGTATACATTTATTTTCATTTTTTATTTTTTGATAAAAATTGACTTTTACATTGAAGAAAAAAAAAACGAAACTGTGAATAGATTTATTTCAGCACTTGGTTATTTCAAAACTCAACCTTGAAAATTCATTGTTCCACAAATAATAAACAAAAGGTTTTCATTTATATATTAGTATCAACTAGGTAGCATGCTCATCTCCGTTTTCACAAAACTCACGAAGTTGCCCCTCCGCCTAGCCAGGGTTGCGTACCGGTACCGATACCGCGGTATATACCGACCAATACGCGGTTTTTGGGATTTACCGATACCGGTACCATACCGACCGGAAAAAATACCGATACCAAATAAAATAATGAGAAATGTATTTACACATACAAAGTACACGATACTATTGCTGTAAAATCTTAAAAATGCATATTTCAACATAGATAAACATTTCAAAAATTTTCATAAATAACCTTTAATATAGTCTACCAACCCTGCAACTTTTAAATAATTTGAATGAAAATGGTCTAAAATGCATATTTTTCACGAAAAATCATAGTAAATGAATATAACGTACAACCTTACACATACATTTATTATCAAGCTGTATAATAACGCCTTCTGAAAATTATTCTACCACTAATAAGACAGTGAACTATGACATTTTCTATTCAACTCCAATTTCCTTGAAAAATGGGTACAAATAAACAAGAAGGGAATAATCAGTTTCATTTTAAAAATAAAAGTTGGCAGCATTGCCTGCGAACGCGTTTGAAAATCGGTGAAGGAGAATGCACAATGAGGAACAAATAATATAGGGTGTCGTTTGTCTCCAGTGCCCCAAAATTGAACGATATCCGAAAATCCCTAAAAATTAAACACAACAAAATATTCACAACATCTTGGCTCTCCTACAACGATGCGGCCTCCTTTTAAAATTTAACCATCCTAGAGGTGACGTAATAACCAGTGCAGTTAAAAACGCTCCGAAAAATAAAAAAATTAAATTAAATGTTTTTCTTCAAGTTGATAATTATTCATTATCGAAAAGAAGCTCAAACTTTTGTGATATGAAATAGGTGGGTATTATACTTTCGCTCTTTCAAAGAATTCATCGTGACATCAGAAATATTTCAAATTTTCGTACTCGATATACCCAAGTTCAGTAACGTAATCGAATTACAATTTAAATTTATAGAGAACGACGGTCAGATGGTAAAAATATTGTCATATATCTTCACGAAACCAAAGGCAGCATTGCGCCAAGCTATCATAGCGTCGTACATCGTTGGAAAAGAAAGTTCAAATAACTTTCCCTTTAACGTTTAAAACTATCGACATCGAAACCATTCCCACTAGATTAAGGTTGTTTTTTTTTTATCCGTTGCGTTGGCGAGGAGAAAAAAAACTCAAAACTTTCAGATTATATTTAGTATATGTGTAGTCAACTGGCCTCCTTTTTTGTTTCGAAAGGAAACTGCAACTTGGACGATTACGCTGATGTCTGATACAGCGTACTCGTCCATTCGTTTGCTTTTTAAGGTTGAAAACTATTTCCCGATGGTGGCGCGGTGTGTACCAGCATCCGAACTCGGCGAAAGGTAATTATATTTGGGAGAAGGCTGGAAGAATTTTTTTTCCATTGTGTATTCGCATTTAATAAAAACAGATAAGAGAAGAAAGAGTTGTTAATTCGGTAATTTATAGCTTCTAACATCTGTTTTAAACTGCTTTCGTAGACATCTTTTTCAGAGGTGAAAATTACCTCGAAGGTAATTTCAAACTTACCGGAGGTCGTTATTATGTAAAATAAAGTAGTTATGCTTTTTTTCTTCTTTTTCAGCTTAAGAAAAAGTATTCCATATTGTTCGGTAAGGTGGCGCGCTACACGAGCCCTATGCGCGACTAGGTTACAATTTAAAAAGTTTTCCGTGTGTCAAATAAGTTCTCCTTTTTTTCTCTCTCTCACGTAGTCGTTACGACGTCGTGAAAAGATAATTCCGAAATCGGATAACACACCGGATGAATTTACTCACAAGGTATTTATTAACGTCAGAGAATTATGTAAAGCGTAATCTCTCACGTTTTTTTTTCTTTTTCGGATCACTAATAAAAACGGAAGTTTGTCGGGTAATTTTGGCGGAAAATATGGCGCGGATTTTCTCTTTCGAGTCGATTTTTTTCCTCATAGGAGAGAGGCTGGGGAGATGATTTTACAGCGAATCTGATAAATTACGCTTGAAGAAAAAATGCGACGAAAAATGTTTGCGTCGAGTTGGGTAGATTTTAGGTTGATAATTGAGGCTGGTTTTGCGGCGATGAAGTACTTGAAGGTGTTGAATGGTGTCGGAGGTTCTGAATATTTTAGCGTAGTTGCATACACGAACTTTGAAATGCGGTGGAACGTGTAAAAATTAGGGTCTGGTTAGGAATGAGGGTGTTCGCTGGGAAAAAAATACTACAATCGGCGTCCGCTGCTAACCCATGACTTGAATGATACGATGTGGTTGCCGAGTGGAGCTCTTGTATGTGGTTGTAGTTTCTTCGTGAGTAAGAGAGATGTCTTTTATTTTCTCCCCTCGAGCAGAAGAGATGTGTTTTCTCGTCGTGAAAGGAGTACGTACCTGCGGCATTTTATTTCACTATACCATCTACTTATCGTAGGTGTTGTTGGAAGGGTTCTTCGAGCTGGACGTTGATGAGATATTAAACGTAAAAGGGTAGAAATTGAAATTAGAATGATATGTTTATGATTGTTAATTTTTTTCCCCTGATTTATTCTTACCTACAAGAAAAGGTGATATATTCAACTCATTCTTTCTTCTTATAACTCAAGATTTCTCAAAATTTTCATTCGACTCGACAGAAAAAACTAATCATAGCGAATCCTTCCCTCCCTTCCATAACTCGACATCTGACACAATTCCATTTCGCAACAAACACTTCCAGATATTGAATCCGCTTCGACCCCGAAACAAATATAAAAACTGAACATCTCACGAAATTTGATTACGATGCTTTCTTTGATTTTAGAAAATTTATCTGAATCGCACTTCGACTTCTTGACTCTGGAGTAAATATGAAAACTCAACAGAAATTTGGCTCCGATTGCGACCCTGACTCTAGAGCATTTATCTAACTGGGAGAGAAAATTTGAAAATTAATCTCCGCTCTGCGATGGCTATGAAATGACTGGTGAAATTTAAGTTCGACCCTGATTTTGGAGTTTAGTTTGGAGTCGCAGTTATTCAAAGTCTTTTGACTGAGAATCGTGAGTTCCCAGTCCATTGTAAAATTGAATACATGATCCAGTTTTCACTAAAATGAATTGTATTTTACCCAAGTCCCATATTGTGTTCATGAATTAATTCAGTTTCACTTGACGTCACATTTTTCACGGATATTTGATGGGCTCCACAACCTTATCACCTTGTAAAGATCCCAAAGTTATGTGTCAAAACTGATTTTTCTTTGTATTTAGAATCATATTTAGTTCCCTAAACTCGACTCTTAGTTGCTTCTAAAAATGTATCAATGTGAAGAACATTCTAATTTTATTTTCTTTCATTTCATTAACAATTTAAATTAATAATTTGTCTTTCTTTGCATCATTAAATCAATTATTAAAAATTAAAATGCAAATATTTTCTGAAACATCTGAAAATAGGAAAATTTTCCCATAAAATGATTAAAAATATTTTTAATTTTAATATAATTAGCAGTTCATTTTTGCTTGCTTTTCTACGATCAAAATTTCATTTTTGAATCAAACAATACATTCAAATCATCATAAACTCGTTTTTATAAAAGTCTTAACGGAAAATCTCACGATTATTCATTTTCTCATATCACGGTGAAGATGTCAAAAACAAATTCTGTGGCTTGTGCAGTAATGATATATTCTTTGATGCTCATAAAATTTGTTTTTAAATCTGAGTTGAAGCAGATCTTTTCACAGGCATTTGATTTTAATTGAGAGAAATTTTTGTTGTAATTAAATTTTTAGACCTTGATTTTACTAAGGGCCCCATCAAGTAGGTGAAATCGGCCCTTAACGCAAATTTGGTCAAAGTGGTTTCAAATGTAGGTCCGAACCTAAAATGACTTGGCTATAAGTGTTATCGTTGCGGGTGGTAGTTGAAAAGTACACGTTTTTATTCGAACTTCATTTTTTTTCAGCATGTTGCACCCCCTAAAGGGAAATTGAAAAAATTATATGTTGTACCTAAGGGTATGACGAAGTTAAGAAAAAAAAATGCAATGCCACCGCCAAAATCTTTTTAATTTTTTTTTTTTGAAATTTTCAACCCCCCCTTTCCCCCAAAAATGAGGAAAAATTTTCAAAAAATTATCATGCGAAGATACATGTACCACGTATAATCTGTGAAAATTTCAAAAATTTTCCCTTGTACTTTCTGGAAATATCGCGAATTGAATTTTTAGCATATAATGCGCGATAATTCTGGAAGGGGTGGGGTAGGGGGTCAAATATTTAGGTGGAATGTTTTTAGGTGCCAAGTAACATTTGGAACGACTTTTGACCAAATTTGCGTCAAGGGCCGATTTCACCTACTTATTGGGGGAGACCCTTTGAAAACTTGTTATCGCTGAGCTGTTATTTTTTGACTTTCGGTATAAAAATAACTCTTGAAAAATTAAAAAATTAAAATCGAGTAGAAATCAAATTTTATTTTTCTACATTTTGAAATTCTGGTATCGTTTGATAATTACGCCGAAAGTGAAACAGGTCACGCGCGAAATAGCGACGCGCGTATTTTTTGTTGAAAAAACACCATATCTCGAGGGTTTACTTCCGGTAATCCATACCAGCGCGGCGTTTCGGTTCGAACCGCGACGAGAAGGAAACGAACGAAGCAAAAAAGCTCGTATAGCCGAACCAAAAATCTACTAAAGCTGCGATTATTCGGCCCATTTGACGCGTTAAAGAGTCCCCGATGAATTGAATAATTTCGAAGAGTAGGTATAAGAAAAAGGCGGAAGAACTCATTTCTCAATCGTCTAACAGACGTTCGGGTTGGCGGAAAAAACCGCCGAACGGAATAGATAATAAATTTAGTCTGCGTAAAATGACTGCATTCGATCAATCGCTAACCCCGGCTTAATCTCCGCGGATGCTGGCGTAAAATTAAAACATATGGCGTGACGTTTCTCGGCTCTTGGGTATTCCACGAGGCATCGAAAGATGGTCGTAAATTCGGCTACCAGAGCGCCGCGCCAGTTCGATCAATTACGCGTGCCTCTATTAATCGGTCATACGCGTTCTTCGTCTCAATTTACGAAGGTGTTGACTTTGAAAGAGTGTGGTAAAGTATGGGTAAACGTTGCCCATGGGAGTGGAGTTGACTGGCGGTTACACTTTTGCTTGGTGATTACCAGAGTGCGTACCAAGATGTGGAAATATCTAGTAAATAATGGTTAATAAGAAAGGATGTCCGGTTTTTTTTTTACTCCGTGAGATCAAATGACTTCCCTAATATGGTTCGTTTCGCGACGTATATCGCGTTAAAAGTGAAAAATTCCGTCAACTTACGTACCTAGGGAGAAATTGGCGCACGGAAGAGGCATTTTTTTGCGAGCGAATTATAATGTACAGCTTTTCTTTTTTTTTCCAGCAACCTCGTGGGCTTTCTTCATCGTTGATGGGGAGAGATTAAAATTTTTTTATAGTTTGGGTCGCGCTCTTCAGAAGTAATAATATCTAATGAAGGCGCATTTAGTATGAGGAGGCGACTCCCTCGGGCGACCGAGTGGGTACCTTAATGAATAAATATTTCTTAACGAAATATCCACCCGAGCAAAATCCGAAGCCTGAAACAACGTGTAGAATGTATACAAATTCCCTCGTAGGTTGCGCACGAAAGCGTACAAGCGGCGAAAATTCAAAAGCAACGCTTCCTATATACTTGTTGCGTAACGCGGTGAATTTATAATATCGCGTATCATGCGTTTCCTGAAGGAAAAAAAAGTAAAATAATACGTCGAAAGGTACAAAAGAATTTTCGCGATAAGCGGACGCACTTTTGGTGTTCTAGAATTTCACGACGAAAACGGTCGCGTATTAATTTTAATCGAAGTAGAGAACAACGGTATTGACAAAAGGTATCCATTCGAGATAGGTAATTTGCCATACCCGTAATTAACTATTAACTCACGATGTTGCCCGGCCTTCAATGAAGAATGAAGGTATCGTTGTCGGCCAATGGGCCATAAATACGATGACGAAAATCGATACATCGTATAACTTTACCAAAGTCGCTTATAATACACACCCAGTTGTTAATTAAAAAGCAGCTTTTAATTATTTCACGAAAGCTGAAGCATCGAGTTTTCCGACAGCTGTATAAATACCTGTTAAATATACCAATTAAGCGCGTATACAGACGCCCTACATGTTCTTCTAAGACGTCGACTTTATTAATCATTAAGCTCGTCTCAATTAATCATTTTCTAAGATCGTGTTTAATAACAGCGAAAACAGAGTAGTCGAATGGTGTAAACCGACGCCAATGCCCATCCGGACGCTCTCATTAAATTCTCCAATTACCTCGATAACCCGTGTATCCGATGTCCATGAGGTATAAACTTTTTACCATTCGCATCATATTTTGATGTCAAATGAATAAAGTGATGAAAATAACAAACAGGAAAAAAATCAAAATAAACGTTGGCAACTATACCACGTTACTGAAGCTGAGTTATAGGTACATCTAGTGCAGAGTCACGAAATTTAACCATTCTTATAAGAGCCTTGTTATCATATTTCTTGCTGATAAGAATGGTGTATGGAGAACTCTTTGAGTATATATCTCCTGGAGTGATAGAAATGCTAGTTCAGTGGGTATAGCGTTAGAGGGCGCTTTTCAGTTGTAGTTGATGCCCGAAAAATCATCAGTTATCATAATATAATATCATCAGTGTTTTTTCACCCGCGTTTTTATGTGAAAGAAATTAATTTTATAAAGTGAATTACTTTATTACTAAGTACTAATGATTTATAAACGGATTTGTTTACTTTGTGGTAAAAAAGAAAATTTATTCAAGTAAGTTCAGCACAATATTATAAAAATAATTGCAATGAATTTTGTTAATTTAGTTCCCCAAAGGATGAAAATTACAAGCATGGAGAACCCAAGCATTCCCATTCATTTAATTGTCATCAAACACCTGTCGCAAGTCGTGACCAAATTTAAATAAATCAACTTATTCCATCCACCTTGAATTTGCTAAAAGAATTATGTTTACTATCAAGAGGTCTCCCTACTGAAGTCGTGAAAATTAAATTCAAAAATTCACATTTAGCCATTACCCTCGACGACCTTGACTTCTCAAGTTCTCAAAAGTTCAAAACATTTGAAAATGGAAATTTGAAAAAAAAATTTGAAATCTAGAAAATGCGGAATTTTGTTTTTTTATTTTTTTTAATGTTTAAAACATGTATCTGAAATAAAAAAAATAAAAAAAAAACTAAAGTATCAAGTTCAGAAATAAAAATTCTCAATTTATTTATTTAAAGCAGGAATATTGAATATTTCCCGTGATTGTTTGGACTTCAGTGAGATCGAAATATGATTAATCAATAAAAACAAACTAAAATAATTATGAAAACAAGAAAATTTTGACAAATAAAAGTTTTTACTTATGCACTTTCACTTCAGATTTTAAGGATTTTTCATTAGCTTATCGAATTATCACCCCACTCCAGGCATCAACTATAACTAAACAGCGCCCTCTAACGCTATACCCTCGCATGTAGCGAAATCGGCTATTTCTATCACTCCAGGAGATATATACTTAAAGGGAGAACCCAACATGGTTGCAGAGATCAGCTATACCTATAGATATTCCATTGCTATATAAAAATTTTGTGGAAAAGGAGCTGGAAATGCTGTGTTGATGGGACTAGTTCAGAGATAGCGCTTTAACATTATTTTTCTTTCCCCGCGACGCCATGGAACGATACACTTTAGTTGGTGGCCGGGTAGGAAATGGGCAAGGTTGAAACGAATCCACCTAAAATTGGATTCGAATCCGAATCCACAAATCACTGCATTTTTTTGGATTCGAATAGGATTCGAATAAATTCAACGTTTTCGTGATTCGAATCCATCATTTTCTCGGTGAAATGGTAAAAAAAAGAGCAAAAAATGGCTTATACCTAGTACCTACCACTGTACTAAAGTTTCAATTTTAAAGACGATTAAATTAAACTCTGAAAAAAATGAATTTTTTCCGAATATTTAATTGCTTGTTGCTTCAGTAAGTTCAATAAATAATAATGATTTTTACAGTTGCTGTACTCGAACTCGAACTTCGACTACTTTATTTTTCGAACTCATGCTTATACCAACAGATTCCGCGTCGTCGTTATCGTTAGGCCGGTTAAGCTCATCGTTTTTTGATGGCTGAGCCGGCTGAGGAATGAGATCAGTTCAGGAGGTGGTGGAGGATCGTCGATCGATTCCTCCACAAGTTTACTATAATTATCCATTTTGGAAAATTTCACATTTCACCATTCAACTCAAGTAAAAATAGTAAAATAATTCGAAATTGAAATTTCAAAATTTTCTACATCCTATTCTTATTCCTATCCATTCCCGCTCTCGTCTTTTTCTCTCTTTTTTTAAAATTTGACTTTCAATATAGAATTTTTTTTCGAATATTCGAAATTTCAAATGAATGATTCGCAAAGCCAAAGATAATTTTTTTTTAAATAATAGTAACGCCAGTAACGGAAATAAAAACGAAACAATGAACGAATCCGTCGAATCCATCAAAACCATTCGAATCTGTTTATGAATCCGAACAGGTTTTTTGGATTCGAATCATAATACGAATCCATTATCTTTTAGTGGATTCGAATCCACCTGGATTCGAATCCTTTAAAACCTTGGAAATGGGCCAACGTCATCCCTCGCTTCCTTCTAGTTGCAGTTAACGCTATCTATGGAACTGTAAAATCACTTTTGCTCCGAGTTTTGGATGTTTTATGAGCGATAATTTTTATTAATCTACGATGGTAGTCAAACATTTTTTGGTTGATAGAAATATAATAGAAAATAAATTAGAAACTACAATTTCATTACATAAATTAGCTGGTATATATAAACAAATTTGGCAACATTTTCCTCTAAACCCTAAAATTATAGTTTTGTTTATGAACACAAAGTCTGATTTCGTAGACGCCACTATAATGGGGGCTTGTTCATATTTGCAAATTAAGTTAGCCATAACCACTTTACTTTAACATTTACATCCAGTATTATGGTTGAAAAGCCCAAACCACTGTTGCCAGATCCAATTTTCAAAAAAAGACAAAAAAATCTTCGAGAAAAGTGGAAAAACGCCAAAATTATTTTCATATCTTCCTGAATTCTCTCACTCTTCGAACCCCGCATAAGGAGATGAAATTTGAATACGTTAATAATTTGAACTCAATTTAGCCTATCTTTTGCTCCTATCACATCTTGTGGAGAATAATGCTTCGCTCCAAATTCACTTGAATAGCTAAAATTTAGATGTATTGTTGTTCTCAAATTACTTTATCATATGAGATAATGAACCAACATTTCAAGGTATTTTCTCTTCCTCCAGTTTCTTTTTAAGTTTGAGTGAATCTCTATTTTGAGTCAAATCTGAACTTCAAAAAAAATTTTATAAATATTCAAATAAACATTCTCTGACCAAATTTTAAGTGATTTCCGTCCGTAGCCGTTTGCGCTACTATGTGGTATCTACACTAAAGGTGTAGCAGTTTTATTTGCTTGCAAATAGCCTGAAACGCAAGATATGAAAATTTCTCTCTCTCAACATGTTGTCAAAACACCAAGGCGATTATACCCTTTTCTATTAAAAACTCTGCTGAAAATCCAGTATATTTGTTGGATATTTCACATATGTCCAAAAGGAAAAAAGAGGAGCGATGATAATAATAAAACAAAAATAAACGCTAGGTTGTTCAAAATTTCAAAACTAACACCATTACAGAGGCTGCGAAGCTATTTCATTATTAAGTGAGCTAGAAACGCATAAACCGTTGGGAAGAGAGCCCAGGTAAAACGATTAGAATTTATAACTTTTAAACTGTTCGTAGTATGTTGGAAAGATGAAACAAAAAGTAGCACTCGGT
>VFXL01000483.1:0-180001 GCA_009761765.1 Phenacoccus solenopsis | reverse complement strand
CTTTTAGTTAATTTTTTCGTTTGAATGCTCGAATCATGTAGTCACCCGGTATGGCCTCGAATATTCCATTGGTGAAAAGTTTTTAAGATTTTGTGTTTCCAGGCTTTATTAAAGGCTTTAGAAAAATCAAAAAATATGGAGAAGAGGTGATGTTTGTTTAGGAAGGCCTCTTGCATAGAGTTCCAAAAAAAGAAGTTGATCTGTGGTTGATCTACTTGTTCTGAAACCACGCTGTTTATCGAAGAGGAAGTTATTGGTTTCGAGTTGCCACAATAGCCTATTGTTGATGATTTTTTCGAATAATTTGCATAGGACTGAGATAAGAGAAATAGGTCTATAGTTGTCGATTAGCAGTGAGTTTTTATTAGGTTTTAGAATAGGAATGACTTGGGCGATTTTCCAAAACTCTTGAAAGGTATGTAAAATCCATATATATGTATAATAGAAAATTTTCAAAAGAAAAGATATACCTAATAAAATCTGGAGCATTTTTCAGCATAAATATGTGCACTGAATCAGTACCAGCTACTGGTTTCATACAATTTACAGCTGACTGGATTTCTTTAAGGGTGACTGTGGAGTTGAATAGTTCATTGTTTGGTGAGTCGAAGTTGAGAGGGTCGCTTTCTAACCATGTTTTTTGGTGTCTTTGGACAGAAGAGAGAAGCGAGTCGTTAGATTGCTCAGCCAGGAATTTGGCGAAGATGTAAGCAATTTCTTGAGGCTGAGTTACGATAATGTTGTTTAAACATTCTAGAAGGTGAAGGGGTGAAAGATTTCTTGCTCAGTGATCTGATTTTCTTCCATATACCTGTGATGGTGAGGTGGATAGATTTATATATTGGACAAATTGGTGCCAAGATTTCATTTTTGCTTGTTTTAGAACAAAGCATGCGTAGAATCTTGACTTTTGATAGTGTGGTATAACGAAAAATTGCCTCAAATATTGCATCAGATTACCTTAACCGACAGACTGGCGCCATGCCCTCTTAAAATAACCAGATGGCTCACTAACACAATCTCACAACAACAAACTAACACAAAGACACAGTCTCACGCCAACTTCTACCACAAGCACACTAATGCAAATATCTTACTACCACAAACACACCAATGCAGATATTTTACCAACACAAGCACACAACCTTACATGTATTACTACCACAGACACACTCACTCAATATTTTACTATATAACCAGATGCCGCCTTAAGGCTTCGGTTCAGTATTTGCTTAGCAGTTAATTGTATCACTTAATGTTAAAGTTTGTTCGCGTTGTACATTTGTGTGTTTTTAAAATAAAGTTATTATATTGAAAGTATTTTTGAGTCTTGAATTAATTCGACCCGAGTCTCATCACAATAGTTCTTATGTTTTTAGAGGAAGGGCTGAGCTTTCAGTTTTTTAAGAGCTTTTCTTCTAGCTTTTATAGCAAAAGAGCATTCTGGAAACCACCATGAAACTTTTATTTTGTGATTTTGATTGAAGATTTTAGGTGAGAAAGTGTTTGCGTTTGAGATAATTAGGTCTGTAAATTTGTGAAGTATGTTGTTCGTGTCAGAGTTAAGTTGTCGAATAAAATAGAATAGAATAAAATAGAGTAGAATAGAATGGAATAGAGTAAAATAAAATAGAATAAAATAAAATAAAATAGAATAGAATAGAATAGAATAAACTAGAATAAAATAGAATGGAATAAAATAGAATAGAACACAATGTGTTGTAGAATTTCTCTCTTAAAAGTAACCATTTTGTACACAAACTCAAAAATTAGTAAAAATTGTGAAGTAATTCAAAGGAAACGTATTAGACGAAATTTATTCTCCAATTTAAATTGTATGACATGAGATGAAGGAATCATATTCTTTTAAATCGACAACAAAGAAGCGAAGGTGTTCTCACATGCAGCAAAACTCCATGGTTTATGTGCTGTCCTCATTATTACGCACATTCTCGTAGAAAACTTGGGTCGCTGACCTAGCGTAATAAGCGATTACCCAAAGGAAAAAATGTACTGCTCTTTTAGTACCCTAACGAGTCTTTTTGTCGCCATGCATTTATACTTAATAACTTTTTTTTCGCGAGCTGACATAGATGGTTATGATTCCATTTCGAAATAATTGCGGGTCTGCGAGCGTATTCGGAAAACTTTTAATATAAAAAGGGTAGCGACGGCTGTGGTAATATAACTATAGTTTATATGTGTATTAGATAAGTTGATAATACTTGTGTATTATATATACGTATTGCAGAGTATCACTTTACATATAATGAGTAAGAGACGAGAATAGCTGACATTTATCTCCAATTTCGTTCTGATGAAAGTGTCTTTCGTAGATGGTTCGCGACTGAGGTAATGAACGGTAATAAAAATTTGTTTTTTGAAGCCGAGTTACAGGCTTCCCGAGAAGAACACATCATACATTTTACTGCATGTTAGGAAGTATAATTAGAACATTCAAAAAGAATTTGGTAAATCCTAATTCAAAATAAGGGTTTTTTATGCATAACGATAATATTCCGCTAACTAGTTGTCAGTTACCAGATTAGATTTAGGTATTCGCGACGTTTGATAAGGTAAATTTATTTTATAGAGAGATATGCGTGCCTTAGAAAATCACAAACAAATATTTGGACAGTGATTACTTCAATTTGGTGCTTTTATAAGTGATAAAAAGTATTCATAAAATTTTAATAGTAATTTTTCTACGAAAGAAAATTTATTCTTATTCAAAATTAGTATTAGGCGTAATCCTAAATTCATGTGTAATGATGTACATTCGTATTATATACTCGCATGCCTAGTTAATTAATACAAAGCTACCGAAGGTAGCACAAAGTGAATTTTATAACGTGAGCAGGATAACGTTTACTTATGGTTTCGAATCGAATATGCCCACATTGTTTAAATATACAAATGTACCTTTATACAGTATATGAGCACGTACGTATAGGTATACTCTATTATTTATTATGTTTACACGAAAGCAGGCGCGCCATTCCGAGCGTAAGAGGTAAACAAGTGAAACGGGTTGAACTTGGAACAGTTAATTCGAACAGTTTTGAAAGAGCATGAAATTGGCGTACTAGTACCTATGCGTACAGAAGAAGAAGAAGAAGTTGGCAACGTTGTATGAAACTTCCGTTCGTCTTTTAGACCCGAAGTGACGTTGGAAAATTTTTTTCACTCCCTCGATGAAATTTATTTCCATTTAAAAAATTAACTAAAACCTTTCAGAAAAACTTTTTAATATAAAAGTTTTTTATCTTACTTCGTGTTCAAATTAATTCAACTCTTGTAGAACAAAAAAAAAAAAGTATTTTGCGGGTGTGAAGTGAAGTAAAAAAGGAGAAAAATACCCCGAACCTCGTGGAAGGTGTAGAAAACATTGATTCTGTCTCGAGTGCGAAGTTGCTTCGTCTTGAAAATAACTTTCTTCTAAAATAAAAGGACTATATTCGACCAAGTTACGCCTTTTTTTTTCCTTCTCTCTGGTTTCTTCGTGATAAACATAATAGAACTTGATAACGTGTCCGATGATCGCGCAAAAAAACGATTTAATTTACGATGACGGGACATTAGAAGAAATAGTTATTGCCATAATGAATCAACGGTGAAAGCTAACTCGAGCTGTGGACTTCAAGATGTTTCTACTTATAATTTGATCGAAAGGTAAGAAATCACGGAGATTCTTTTGCTATGGCCCTTCAAAGGTTAACGAAGGACCATTTTTATGAAACATTTTAACCTAACCGAAATCGCATAATCTCCTACTCCATAAGGTTGTTGATGTAGAGAAGGACCCATCAGAACTGCTGGTCGCCAATCTATAGTTAATTCAGAATACGGAAATAAGTATGTTTTTAACTCGCTCACACTCGTTTTTGAAATGAACATAGCTGTTGACGTAAACTGAAGCGTGAGGTTCGGACGATTGAGGTGCTTCTCTAATTTTGTGTTGAGTAGTACTGCAGCCGAAAAAAGTACGAAATTTGAAAAAAAAAAAAACCAAAAAAGTACGAACAACCTTGTAAAGTGTACGAAATTTCAAAAGAAAGTGATGAAGGTTTTTTATAATGAAGAAAAAAAAAGGCAAAATTTGAATGAAAAAAACATTCTTGAAAAATTTTCAAACATAGATTTTTTTATACTAAAGAAAAGTTATTCGAAAAAGTGATAAGTTTTTTTATTTAAAAGCAAACATTTACAACGATCACAGTACATTATCAGTCGAATAGCTAATTAAATATGTAGAAACAAACGCCAATATTCGTGAGAACAATATTGAATTCAATTATCTTCCAACCGCACAGTTTAAATCATGAGTGTGATCTTCTTAACATCTTTTCTTCGTCGAGTAAACCACGCTGTGAAAGATATACGTATTACTCATGGTTTTGCAAAAATGAAAAATGTGTAGGTGGGAGTGAATACGGTACCATTCATAAATTGAATCGGTAATCAGGTAACCTCAAGTCGATAAATGCGGAATGAATGAGAGTGACTGCTATATATTCCAAGTTCTTCATGAATCGTATCAGTTCATGCTGCAATCGTGCAAAAATCGAATATTGCGTTGCAATAGTTTACTGCAACGCAACACGGACTTGGTGGCGTGCCTCAGTCCGAACAAAGAGCCTGAAGAACTTATTAGGCCATGTTACGTCAAGAAGAAGATGAAAAAGCGACATTTAATAAAAATTTGCGGAATCGCAGCGGTGTATTTCCCTACAAACCAAACCAAGCCATGGTTTGGAGCGGCAAAATTTTAGGGGCGGCATTTTTTGAAGGAAGGGAAAAAAGAGAGGAAGAAAAGAAAGGAAGAAAGAAGAAGAAGAAAGAAGAAAAAAAACTGTAGGCCTACACTAAACATTCCGCACTTTTAGGGTGATTTGGGATAGCAGATGTTTTGGTATCATACGCTGTACACCGCATAACCTACCAACCGCGCGTATACACAGCTCTCTGTGAAAAGTCGAAGAAAGATAATGTAAAAAATTCAATTCCTTCTGTTTTGCTTTTGTAATAATTTTATAAATGAGTAGATGTTTTCTATTTTTGACATTTTAGGTCACTGAGTGATAGACAGATGGATATGTATGATGAAATAAATATAGGTCTACTATTTTTTTTTTTTTTTTTTTTTTTTTACAAAAAATACGCAGTGCAAAAGAAAAATTTTTCTTCATCCTCAATTTCCATTCCTGGTTCTGTCGCGAGGTAAAAACTAAGAAACGTAGAAATCAGTAAAAATCATTATTCAGAAGAAAAAAAAAAGTTGCTATCGCTCCTATAACTCGGGGCCTTAGGGGCGGAAGGTGACACTTGGTTTGTAGGCGGCAAAACCTTAAATCCGCGGCTGATTGAATCGTGTAATTCTTATCTGTATAAATCATCATAGGAAACAAAATAAAATTACTATTTGATATAAGTATAAAAATTTTAATTATAGTATAGTAATGTACTTTGAGAATATTTTGATTAGTAATTGCTTATTCAGCTTAGGTTTTCAAAAGTGGTTCAAAATGGGCAGTTGGAGTTACGTATAATTTTGAGAACTTCTCATTTTATTCCAATACTGCATATTAATACACCCAGCTTCTGTTGAAAAATAAGATTATAGAAAATAATATGGGGCCCGAATCACGTATGTATCGAAGAATAGATATATACGAACTCAAAGAATTGAAAGAACAAAGGATGAATCTGATAATTTTTTTTATTTTTGAATTCTATAATTCTGTTTCCTTTAATCTTGGGTAGAAATGTATGTAGCAAATTACATTTATGTTTTATATTTGATTGTTTGATACCTAAATAGCCATATATTTTGTTTTTCATCACTTTGGAAATTAGGTTTGCGATTCTGTGTGTCTATTTCTAAGAGTGGTTAGAAATTCATTAAAAAGTCTGTGCATGACTCAGAATATACAATAACTGCTATAATGTTGGAAACAATTAATTTTGCTCCAATACCGAATATCTATGCTCCCAGTATTGGAATTTGTGTGTTGAACTCTGTGCACGTGTTCTCGAATTTACTTAAATTTATGAGTTTATGCATACAATTGGCCATGCTTCAATACAACTTTTATATGACAACATTGATCAGTTTGCTCGTCCCCCCCTATCGTTGTGTAGGGTTAGAATATATTTTTATGTTCATGAAATGATTATTCTCTAACGCAATGCCAAAAAAGTTGATGAGAATTACTCTGATTTCAAATTATTGAAAAATAATTATCCCCCTCCCCTATAGTGTGTTTGTAATAGCCAAATCAAGAAACTTAATTTTTCTAGCTTCTTAATCTAATAATTACAATGAAGATATTTTAAAACTTGATAGTTAAGAGCTTTCGCAATATAGCATTGTCAAGCATATGGCATACAATATGACCGATTGTTGCTGAGGTAACGGGATGCTATGATGATAAACTTTCAGATAAAATTTGTCCTAGTGAAATTCGCATGTTGAAATCTAGTCCTTCCTTTGTTAGTATAAGTTGCCCATCACGCTACTCGACAAATTTCATGTCATGTGTTATTTCTGAAAATTTTTCTATAATTATGATGAGGTAGAGAGATACTAAAAAAACCAGGGATGCGTGATCAAACTACCAAGAGTATTTTTTCGGAGGTGAGTGGAGAGGGGTAGAGTTTTAGTTGATCTTGACTTTTTCGAAAAAAAACTTCTAGTGTTTGGATCGAGATGGAAATTGAAAAGTGAAAAGAAAATCTGAAACACTATGTACTTGAAAATTTCCTAGCTTTGGATCATTGATGGTAGATTTATGATCGTGTATATTGTAACCTTAAGGTGCGTCCACACTCAGTATTCAAATAATTTTTTTATATCCAAAATTAATATTTTATATGAAAAGATTTGGAGCACTTAGATCAACACCCATCACCAGTCTATATTGCGAAGCCTCAGAATTGCCGCCTACACATAGACGACAACTATTAGCGAATAGATATCTCAGCTCTATCATCTCACTTCCCCATCACCCAATTCAAAAAAAAATTCTAAAGCACATCGAAAGTAGAAGTATTCCTTTACACCCGCCCATTACGGAATTCTTACAAAATTTAGAACAACAACAAATACCTTTTCCACCACAACAACTTATACATTCCTAACCAACTCCTCCCTGGAAAATAGAAAAACCTAATATTAACTTAAATTTGACTAATCACCCAAAATCCCAAAACTCCTCTCATATTATAAAAAGACTCTTCCTTCAACAACTCGAACCATACCACAGTTACATTCACTGCTATACAGACGGCTCAAAAATCACCAATACCCATACAGGATACGCATTTTCCATTCAAAACGATTCATACAACTTCAAAATCAATAATGTCATATCAATTTTTACAGCAGAACTCACCGCAATTTTCCACTGTTTGAAAAGGATCCAACAAATTACTTCCCCTCAAGTAAAAAGTATCCTCATTTTATCCGATTCCCTCAGTTCTTTGCAGGCTCTACAAAACTCCTTTTCAGAAAACTCCCTAATTTACCAAATTCAAAACTTAATACACTCCCTTATTCAAGCAGGAAATACAATCGAAATGATGTATATTCCCAGCCATGTAAACATTGAAGGTAACGACAAAGTCGACCACCTCGCAAAAACCGCTAGTAATACTTCTCCCATTCAAATTTTTACCCCCACAGACCTCAAATCTTACTTCACATTAATTACCACCCAAAAATGGCAATTAGAATGATCCTACCAAAACACATCCAAACTCTTCACCCATAAAAAATCAGTTACTCCATGGAAACACCTCGACCACTTAGATCGGAAAAGCGAAATAACAATCACCAGACTACGACTTGGTCACACTAGGCTCACACATAGTTACCTTTTCGAAAAGCTCCCACCACCAATATGCAGCCTATGTCATCAACAAAATATCACTGTCAACCACCTTCTCTTTCTGTGTCCAAAATTGTACGACATTCCAAAATCATTAAAAATCAAACAAGAAATAACCGACGACCCACAAAATATCCATAACATTTTGACTCTTTTACAACGTTGCGGCCTTCTATTTAAAATTTAACCATCCTAGAGGTGGCGTGATAACCAAGGCAGTTAAAAACGCCACCAAAAAAAAAAAATAAATAAACAAAATTAAAATTATTGTTATTTAATTAGTTGTAAATTTATGAAAAAAATTTTTGTTACTAATAAATTAATGACATTGAAAAATATATATGTTAATGAAAAGTTTATTGTTATGTTGAATTTTCGGGTAAATAAAATATATTAGGGCTCACTCATAGCTACTCGTACAAACACTTTTTTTTTTAAATATCAAAAAAAATCAATATAATTTTTAGCAAATTTCACGTTGTAAGTATTTTAATTTCAGAAAAATGGCCAGATGACCAAAAAAAAGTTATTTTCTAATTCTAAAATTATCTTAATTTCATTGAAGTATAAATTATGTGTGTAGTATATTAAATGTTTAAAAGGTACTCATAAATTGTAAAAAGAATAAAAAACAAACATCAAGCCGACATCTTGTTTTTAATCAACTTCTGATTTTCCACAAGTATGACGTACATTATTTTTTAAGCTCGCAACATGCAGTGTTGCCAAATATATAACAATATGTGAAATAGCATAAAATTACATTTGGATGAGCGAACGTGGATGATGCAGTCGCGTCCACACTATTCATCATCTATGTAGTCGATCGAGGATAAAAAAGGCTGATCAGCCTCGTTCACCTCAATGAGGCTGATCATCCGAACGTCTACACTACCTTCATCTGAGGCTGATCATCTAGGATGAAAGAGGTTGATCATCCTCGTGTAGACGCACCTTTTACGAACAACACCATAATGTTTTACTTCGTTTATTCATTCAGGTAAAAGTAACGCATTAAACAAGTGGATATGTAACACTACCAGCGCCATGCAGAAAAAATCCGGGCCCAGGACAGGAGGAAAAGTCATAAGAGTAAAAAAAAAGTCGTTGAAGTGAAGACAGATTTTTAGCGCCGATGCGTGAAGTCGCGTGTCCTGAAAAAAACTCGGGCCCGGGAGGAAACTCCTCTTTCTTCCTTCTCTGTTCAGGCGTGAACATTACAGGGAATAGAAAATGAATCAATGAAAATGGAAACTGCGATTCATTTTTTATTATAAAATGTGTAAACAGGAGCAGGCAATCGGCTGACTGGATTTCTAACTAGCCTTTTGATTAGCTGTTATTTAATGCGTGTTAACACGTCGTTCAGCGTACTAATGTAGAAATTCATAACTCTAATTTAGAAATTTGTAGCAGTATAAAGGTTATTTTTTTCCATTTTTACTCGCGAAAAAAAATCAAAAATGCTAATTCAATTGTCAAAAAAAAATCAGATATTTTTTAGTACATAGTTTTTTGGTATTTTTTTTTAGTTTTTTATTTGCTATCTTGAACCAAACCCTAGCCTAGAAGTATTTATTATTTTTTTTTATTTTTTTTTTCGGAAATTACATTTGAGGTGGGTTGGCTATGGACCCTGGTTTTCTAGTACTCCCTCTATCACATATAGGAAACTTTTCAGAAAGAAGACATGAGCTGAAATTTTCGAATAGTATAATTCATGTTTTATGTGCTTCATCACTAATGTATTATGAATATGAATAATACACGAAGCTACGAAGGCAGTTCGAGTGCATTAGATACCATAAACTGCATACGAGTATTCGAAAAAATCCCGGATGAATTATTTTTTAATTTTAATCCTGAATATGGAATCTGTACCAAAAAAATGGCTATTAAAACGCTTAGCAATAAGCTGAATTCCGCAATCCGGTCGTGTAGTCGATTAAATTGTAAAAAATCGTTCGACGATCACAAACATATACATTTTCGCGCAGTTACATTGACCTTTTTTTTTTGGTAGAATGACATGACAACGGCTATCTGGCAGTAATAGTAAAAACCTTGTATAAAAGAATACTTCGCACTTGAGAGCGCCTCTTAAATTCCGGGGCTTTTCTCCGCTTCGTTCGTAAAAAAAGCAAAACCGAAGTAGTGGCGAGGAAAGAAAGCCAGCAATGAGGCTAAAAGAAGCAGAAGAAAATGCTTTTGATGTGTTGCAATAGAAAATAATAGCGACGATGTCTAGCTGCGCGGGTTTCAGTTTACGCAACTTAATCTGGATTTAGTTGGGATGCGGTGATTCGTCGGTGGCGCGTACACATTTCGACGCTTTTACTAAACCTATCTCGATTTGTCGATGACTTAGGTAACACGGTGGGAAAACAATAGCGCCTAAGCGGCGACGTTTTTCCAATTCATGGTTTGTTCGTTGTTCGTTACATCGTAATCCCGCCATTTATTACGGATTTAATATCTCGTAGCTATTATGGTGTGTTTTATTTTGTGTGGAAACTCGTCGCGGCGGTTACGAGCTTTCGAACGTTTCCGTCCGAGATGTACGAGGTTGCGAAATTGGTCGTCAGATTTTACGCGCTTTGGCGATGAAAAATAGAAATGTTTTTTCTCGTTTTCGGCTCGCGTTTCGATTATTTCGTTCGCACCTGAAAAGTGAAAATGTTTTATTAGCCTTCGGGGATGGCTGATGAAAGGTTTGATTAATTCGAACGTTTCCGTCCGAGATGTACGAGGTTGCGAAATTGGTCGTCAGATTTTACGCGCTTTGGCGGTGAAAAATAGAAATGTTTTTCTCTCGTTTTCGGCTCGCGTTTCGATTATTTCGTTCGCACCTGAAAAGTGAAAATGTTTTATTAGCCTTCGGGGATGAGCTGATGAAAGGTTTGATTAAAAAAAATAAAAGGCTCGGCGTATAGCTGCGATGGTTTTCGAGTGAAAGATGAAAAATGAAAATAAGAATACGATGCTCGCCTTTTAACGCACTTCTTACAGCAAAACCTGTACCCTCGGTCCCTCGGAGTACCACAGTGGTACCGTACTGCTGTGGACGTAGGATTGAAAGGGAAAAAACGCGCGTAGACCATATCTACCTAATAAACGAATTAATTTTTCTACCTCGAATTCGGGAGTTTTTCCCACGTCGTTTTCATTGGCCACCGGTACTGTGTAATAAATAAGTGAATTACACCGCTTTTTCGCCGCCGGTAAATATTTGAAAACTGGCCTGGAATAGAGAAACGACAAAAATATGCAAATAATTTTACGAGCTTCGGGAAAATTTTATAGCCTGGAATGGCGGATCGAAGACGCGCGGCGCGCAAGACGTAGACGGCTCTACATCGGTAATAATAAATCAACTCTGGACGTTAGGTTGATTCGGGAAAATCGCCTTTAAAGTTTAAACATAGAAATATCTCGAATCAAACGCTTTTATTAAGACAGGAACTGCACTCGAATCGAGCGTGAAAATCTAAAGAAGCAGAGAGTGGCATTTAACAAGGCGCAGGAAGTGAACAACGTTTGAACAAGGCGACTTGGCAATCCGTTCTGTTTAACAAGTGTTGCAAAAAGGTTGACCTCAAGTATGGAGGACAAGATTACTTGGCAAATGGTTTTATTGCTCTAGACTTTGGCTTTTTTCGGCGCGGCCAAATTTACTTTGCAAACTTTTCCCAGGATATTTCATAATTCGCGACCGCCTTACGCGTCGTAATGCGAAAAATCTAATATGCTACGCGTAATTTTGAAGTCGCTGTGGTAACTCCCCTCGTGTAAGTCGTGTAGGAAAGCGTGTTAAGGGGAGTTGTAGTATTCATTTTTGGCGGCCGTGTTGAAAGAGATGTGTTCATTAGTAGAAATACAGGGTGATTACAATGCAAGAAGGGAATGAGTGAAATATGAATATTATCTGCAGAAAGTACCCAACAGAACCACGAACAATTAGAATCCTAATAACTAAGAACATAAATAATTTAATTAGTAACTAAGTAAAGTTCTTCCTGGTTTCTAGTTACTAATTTTTGTAAATTTAACATTTATATTTTCGTGAAAATTTTTATTTGAAACATTCTCTCATCTCGTTCAGAGGTCACCTGTGGTATTACTGAATGGAGCAGTTTACAAAAAAAGGGAAATGGAAAGTTCGATGGTGAGCAGTTTAGGTTGTGACTGACGACGGATTTCGTAATATGTGGAATATCGTGTTTTATACGCATATAGCATGATAAAGGCCTTGAAGGTCCTTCGGGTCTTTCAATTCCAGTGCAAATTCGGTCACAAGTGGTCCTAAATGTTGCCCTCGATGAAAAAACTCCCCAAAAAAATTTTGACCCCCCCCCCCCACCCTTTCCTTAGAAATCGACTCCCATATGTCGAAAATTCAATATTTTTCAACTCTGGATGGGATGGATGAAAAATTTTGAAAATTTCACTATTGATAGGCATTATATAAGTACATCAGTGGAAATTTTTTCAAATTTTTCGATTCATATTTTCTTTAATTTTTTAGGCTTTGAAATTTTCAAAAAATTGTAAAAATTTTTTTGAGGAGGGTACATGGCTGAATTTTTTTCCATAATTAGCTCGTACTCTAAGGTACAACATGATAATATTTTCGTTGGTCAAAAAAATGAAATGTGTAACAAGAGCTCCTCCTAAATTCACTTTTTTGCATTTTTTTTTTTTTTTGCGAACAACGCGTTTTAGAGAAAAAAGTAGTATATTAATAAAATGTTTCTCATTAAATTCTTTATAAGAAAAGGTCTTATAATTTTTTTCGTATACCCATTAGGGGAGGAGATAGGGGACTACAAAGTTGATCCTAATACTAATAATTATTATGTATTACAATATCGCAAAATCAGTAAGGACAGAACAAGAAAAAAAATGAAAAAAAATATAGAAAATGATCATTGGAAATGAAGGCGAGTTACTTTTCGACTATTGTGGCAAACTTCTGATTGAAAATTTGGCAATAAGAATAAATAAAATTCGACATAATGATGGTGAAGTTAAAGTAGTACCTATAATAGTCTAGTCATATTACGATTCAAAATTTTTCATCCATCCCATCCAAGGTTGAAAAATATTGAATTTTCGACATATGGGAGTCGATTTCTAAGGAAAGGGTGGGGGAGGGGGGGTCAAAAATTTTTTGGGGAGTTTTTTCATCGAGGGCAACATTTAGGACCACTTGTGACCGAATTTGGGGTAAGGGCCGTTTTCACTATCTTATCAGGAGAGATCGTTTGATCTGAGTTTTTGAAAAATCTATTAATTTTTTATTTAAAAAATAGGAAATGAAACGCTTATATGCCTAAATTCCATTATTTTATAATGTTAAAAAAATGCTCCCCTTCCATAAAAAAAAAATTGAAGCACTCCTGGGGGATTGAAGTATTCTTTAATTTGAACACAAATATCTTATTGAGGAATAATAGTAATTAGAAATTTTATTTCTATTATTCCTTTAATTGGAATAAAGTTAATATTATGAATTTGAAGGTTGTAACGCGCGATTCACCGTTTACGGCGCGGCGTACATATTTATCGGTGATCCAACGGTCTGCCCGTATTTTAATCTGAGTCGTTTTCAGCTCGGCACCGAACCCCATAGATGGACGAACATAACTCGCTACACATTGCGGATGCACCGACGAGTTATCTTGCCACTACGAGAATTTTAAAAAAAATTAAAAGAGAAAAAAGAATCATTTTTGATTTGGTGAAATCGTACCTAGGAAGGTAAAAATTTTGAATTTGTTAAATGAAAAGGAAGAAGAAAAAAAAATATAATAATTGTAATTAGATTAACCCATGCCTACCTAGTCCACCTACCTACCCGAACGTTAAAAAATGCTTCCCTTAGTCGTCCATGTTTATAAGACTAAAAACGTTCGGAAACAGTTATTCGAAAGACTAAACACTTTAAACGTCCGAGCGCTCTCGCGGCAGCCCAACGTACTCGTAAAGTTTTAAATTTTATACTTCGCGGAGCGCCAACGCCATCGGCAGCCCGTGAGTCGAAAATTATTTTTATATTTTTGGTTTAAACGCTTTCGTGGCGCCTGTGGCTGCCCAGCGTATTAATATTCATTGTTAGTAACAAAATAAGAATATTGGTAAAAGAAATTACCTTCAAGATGGTGGAGGGTATTTCCCTGGTTCGTAGCGCCTGTGTCGCCCGATTCCTTTGGTATTTAACCCTTCCAATAAAATTGAATCATCTTTCATCAACGTGCAAAGTCTCTTTGAAGAACTCTCAATTAATTATCAAGATTTCAGATTGTCCAAATTTTGATACAAACTGCTGAAAAATGCATCATTGTTCTCTTTGCATATTTTAGCGCTTTATCCTAGCTCACGTATATACGTTCACGATTCCACGTTTTCAGAACAGTTGAGGTAAGATTGTCGATACCTTTATGCCTGATGTAGTCTCGAAAATTTCCAAACGGATTATCAATCCTAACGACAACGTGTTGAGAAAACAAGAATACGCAGTTGACGATCGGTTTTATGGTCGACTAACGATAATACTCAATCACTCCGCAAATGCCATCAACGATGCGAGTCGAGATGTATAAACAATAGTGATATAACTGCCGTCGTTGCCGAGTAGATTTAAGTAGGAAACGGTGAAGACTAAAGCGATTTCCGTGTTGCGTGCTGTACACCTAAACTGAAATACTGTGTAATCTAGCGATACACAGAAATAAAAGGTATTTTTTTATTTGTGGGATTTTTTAGCGCCAACGCCGAATTTATCAATGAATTCGATGCATTGAACATTTTGGGTGTGCGGGTCGATGATGAAAGTAATTAATCATAACAAATGAAGAGCGTGGTTAATTAATTTTTACTCCTACTCGATTTTTCGAAGAATTTCGTATCGTTAATCTGGAAGTCAATTAAGTGGTGCACGTTATTTCGTGACATTACGTCATTAAGCTGAAATGGTTTCTATTACTTAGGCACGTGATGGTGATTTTTTAAAATATATTTTTCGAATTATTCATTCAATAAATAATGAAGGAGAATATAAACTGAGCGAATATTCTAACAGTTGAAATGACCAGTTTAATATAATAAAAATTTATTGATATGAAATTTCACTTTGAAGAAATGATTTTTTTTTTAGGTTTTTAGAGAAATACTTATTCTCCTCTGATTCTGATGACTCGTCTGCAAGGATGATGAATTTTTTATGAAAGCGTAACTGCAGAGAATGTACATTTTTCAACTCACTGGAAGAAGCGTGTTCGTCTCGGATTTCGATGACTCATCTGCAAGGATGATAAATTATTTAATTTCTCTTCGTAAGAATATGCGAATTCACGATTTAAATGCATCTCTGATTCGTGAATTGTTTCTCCAGAGACAAATTTGTTATTCGTTTTGCTTTTTTTTCTCGATGAGATTTGCTAATAGAACGTTTTAATTCTTCCCCGCGGTATCATATTTCTTTATTAAGTTTGCCTTGCATTCAGAAAAATTAAAACTCGTTGGCTAACTCGTAATTGGTGGAAAAATGGAAGTAGAAGTTGTTGGATGAGTTGAACGTATTTATGATTTTTTTTTTCACCATGACATTTTTAGTTTGTCGAACTTCGGTTCGTCTCAGTATTAAAAAAAAAAAAAACGTAAGCAGCCATGCCGCATTACTGGAGCTGAGTTTTTAACTGGGGCTTGTTTTGATTTAGTAATAACCATGCTCAACCGTTCATCACTACAGGCCACACCCAATACCAAGTCTGAAAACCCCTACCCTATCCTTTCCAAAAACACTTAAGAAGTTGAATTTGGCACAAATGTAGTATTTCTTGCCATGAAATAATCATGCGAACACATATTTCTCAAATTATAACTATTTGAGGGTCCTCAAATTATCTTCAAATTTTGTAAATCCGCCATTTTGGATCCATTTTGACTCAAATTTAAGTGGTTATATTCTGGTCACAAACTAATCCTACACACAAAGTTTGACCATTCTAGGCCGATTTGGTGATGAGATATGGAAGATTCATGAAATTTCCTGCAGCAATTTCCCCTCCAAAAGCCGTTTTTTGCTCTAACTCCCCTCCAAAATCACTGAGGAAGCTAAAATCAAAATACGTTTGTCACTTGGGCTCATTTTATCATATGACACAGCAATAAAAAATTTTCGACCCCTCCTGTACCCCCACCACTATTTTAGGTTGGTAACCCCGCCTTCCCCCCTCCAACATCATGTATGGAAGTGAATTCGGGATATAGTATACAACTTATCCCAATAACCATATGAATTCATATTAATTACATTTTTACCAACTTGAGGCTCCTCAAGCTCTACTCAAAATTTTGATAATCCGCCATTTTGAATCCATTTTGATCCAAATTCAAGAGGTCATATTGTGGTCACCAACTAACCTCACACACAAAATTTGACCTCTTTAACTTGATTTGGTGGGGAGATATGGAAGATTCAAGAAATTTCATGACTCAAAACTTCCTCAAAAAGCCGTTTTTTGATCTAACTCCTCTCAATATGCACTCAAGAAGCTGAAATTTGGATATGTTAGTATCCGTGACTCACTCTTTCATATGAAATCAAAAACGAAAAATTTGAGCTATTTGCCCCTTCTCCAGCCCCCTCAAAATTTGAGTGATCCGCCATTTTGAAATTTATCGATAAAACAAAAAAAACTATTTTTGCGTATTTGCAAGAAGAGTTCCTCACCGAATTTTGAGCGAATTTCATCCACACCCGCCTGCACAAAGTGAGTGACACAAAAAACGCAATGTTCTCAAAAACAGGTTTTGCTAACTCGCCTCAAAATGCACTTAGGAAGCTGAAATTTAAATATGTTGGTGTCCGTGACTCACTTTTTCATATGAGATCAAAAACGAAAAATTTGAGCTATTTGCCTCTTTTCCAGCCCCCCTCAAAATTTGAGTGATCCGCCATTTTGAAAGTTTTCGAAAAAACAAAAAAAATACTTCTGCGCATTTTCAAGAAGAGTTCCTCACCAAATTTTGAGCGAATTTTATGAATACTCGCCGGCGCTACGCGTGGGGGAAAAATATATATATATATATACCAAAAAGTTGGACATTTGCCAGATGATTACAAATGGTCTCAAACGCAAAGATTTGAAGACCCTACCCTCCCCCGACCTTCCCTTCCCAAATCAGGTGGGCTGTAATAGCTATCGTTTTGTTAAAAACTCAGCTAAAAAATATATGTAAAAATTCTATTTTTCTTGAAAGAATCGAATATTCATTCGCGATTCGTTTCGATTTAACTTTATTTAAATCATCATAATAGAATAGTTTAGCGCGTATTTAGTAAGCAGCCTTTGGTTACCAGTAACTGTAGGCGAAAGGAAGTGCAAAAACCATTTTATTACTCAATTTTTAACGAGGAAACTATTTCGAAGTTTATTTTTCTAAAAATTCGAGTTTTTCTGATGATTCTGCGTTTACGTAATTTGTACCTTATCAGTTCTACCGCAGTGTTGCCAAACGGACAAACTTCACTTACAAATATTGCGCTTATATTTATTTACAGTTGATGATACAAAGAAATTTAAGTTGATAAGGCTATGAAAGAATGACGTCATATATACATCAAAAGCAAATAATGACGTCATGGAGGAAGGGAAATAGAACTGTGATGATTCGCACCTTTTTTATGGGTTGTTGAAAATTTTTTCCTTTCATGCTATCATTATGATGGAAGAATCGAATATTCACGTTGGTTGTTTTCAAATTATCCGTTGACTCGAATTGCTTTCAAATTTACGCCTCGTTTTTCTGCTTTTTCACGTCTCGAAGTAGCCGTGAAAGGTCACAATAAAAAGGAACCCACTTCAAAAAATTAAACTCATCTGAATGAAAGTTGAACAATGGGTGCCGCCTAACTTCACGACAGACTTATACATGGATGACCAATACATTCTCATCAGCGTAGCAGTCGCAACTTTTATACCGATAAAATTTCAATTTATTCGGACGAAGATTGATGGCGTAACAAAAGGAAGAATTTCGATAAAGATGAAAAAATATTTTTAATTTAACAAAAAGTTGTATATTGTTTCGAAACGAACGTAACACTGCCGGACTTGGCGCACTAGCGTATGGAATCGAGTAAATAAACTAACCAACCGAGTTAACATCACGTAAACGTCGCGGATAATTCAATTTACTGATAGTTTTTAAGTTGCCGGTGTGCGCTTTTTTCGCTTGTACTTATCTAAAAACTTTTCGGTATACATCCATATTTTTCTTAAGAAATTGCAGGACTTGACTATGGTTGACGTAACACCCGACTCACGTAACTTAATATAAATTCCATTATCTTTTTGCCGGTAATGGTTACTTCGCTCCTTTGTTATTGTTTTATCGTGTATTGTTTTCGAGGTTTTATTGTTATTGTTTTTTTTTTTACCGCTCCAAGCTGTACACGCATTTCAGTACGCGCGGTTAGTTTCGATTGAAATGGACGAATGTGCGAACACGTCGATTAACGCTAGAATTACAAACGCGGGAATAGATGTGCCGGTAATTTTTCCGAGATCGATTTAATTTCGCTTTGTTTATTCACCGCGGAGATATAAGAGATACGATGAGCAGTGGCAGTGTCGTACTTATTGAAAAATTGAGGCCAAGCTTATCGCACTCGATAAAGTCTGAAGTAGTAAATTCGAAGTGAAAAAGGATCAATGTATTTTTTTTTTTTTTTTTCAGTACAAATCAAAATCGCCTTTCGCATAACTCGGTTTTTGTAGCTCAAAATGAAAACTCGAGCTAAGATACGCAAATCATTTTTGTTTTCTCGAATCAAAGCACGATAACAAGTTCTAAAATCCATATTTGTATTTAAAAAAATACCACCCGTCTTCTCACACCACTCATAATGATTCAAAACTTCGTGTTAATACTTTTGCATACCTCGTCCGCCGTGAATATAAACCGGCGAGCTCGCAACGATTAAAACTACACCGATAAATATTTATAACGCGGATACGGTCGCGACGTTAAGCCTTTAAAAAAACGCGGCACGGCGAACCGAGCCTCTTAAAATGGTTTCGAAAACTATGAAAATATATAAAAGGCGCAATCTCGCGCCTGATAAATAGCGCCTGGGGAGTTCGGCGGCGGATGAGGGAGAAATACACTACATTATATAAACTTAACGACCGTATGTCAGGCAAAATGTAAACAGGGAATTTCGCCGCATCCCTTCTCAAAGCTCCAAAACAAGGCACCGTTGATGGATATTTCAAACGCCATTAGATGCGTTTCCGGATTCCCGCGTATATAGTTTTGCGGTGACAAACTAGCAGCCGTAATTTATCCGGAATATAATTCCTCTCCTTCCATATCCCTGTTTACCTTTTCTATTCTTTCGTTTTGAAAACGGTTTCTTCGTCGTGTCGCTCCATTTATTGGAAAGAATTTTCGCGAAAATTTTCATCGCTTTTTTATACGGCCAAAGAAATTGAAATTTTTTCAGCCGAGTTTTCAATAAAAACCGGTAGCCATCACCGCCTAGCTGATTTGGGAAAGAGAGGTCGGAAGATTTGTTATTACGTGGGTAATGTCAAACTTTCTCATATATATGTATATCTATTAGGTATATAGTTATATCTATAGCATCATATGAATTAGAGTTGTCGATTTTGGGGAACCATTCGTGTCAGTTCTAAAGGGTATTAGGGATATGAAATTTGGATTGTATAAGAGACATCAGCGCTGAGACCAGTATGGTAGGAACGAACTCGAAAACGAGAACCAAGAACGAGAGGGGACAATGATTTTTGATTTTTTCCAAGAACTGAGCGAAGAAGGAGAACATTTGTTGAGATGTTTGAAGGTCAAAAAATAGACCAAGTGATGTAGAATGAGCTTTCTAAGGTAGGATAGATTCATAGTAGCATTCAATTCATTCTTCTTTAATAACTAAAAAATGTACCTAAGTACATATACACCACAGTTATACTGGTCTTGTTGGCCCTCATAAGCGTTATATTTTGCTAAAAGGGATCCAACTGATCATGTGAATGAACGTTTCGTTGAGAAATCATATTCAAAAATTGTTTCAAGAAACGTTCATTACTATCATAATGACCATGTTTGAGTGGATCTACATAATACAATAAATTGCTTCTTTTCAACCTTAACCGAGGCCAAAGCACAGTGATTAGCAACCGGCATGAAAGGAATAAGGAGAAGTTTTACTGTACTCCATTCCGTACTATTTATTTCAGTATAGTACATAAGATCATAGCGACAAGATATAGAATTCGCCTTGAATCCAATTATGGATATTGACAAATACATTGGGACATACACTATGTCCTGTGATTTGCAACTTAGTGTATTCCTCCTTAGGAAGAACTAAGCACATTCGTCAATTAAAGAATTACGTAAGTACGCATCCTCAGAAGTTTTATACAACGCTAAAATGTCACTTCCTGATAAATCACTAGGCCAATTGCGTTTCTTATATGAACACTCTATATTCTGCTCCAACTGATGTTTCATATGTAGCCAAACTTCCTCTATCTTCCTTTCATCAATATCTAAACTTTGTGAAAAAGCAATACAGTTTCCATTTTAAATACAAACAGGAGGAGGATGATTTGAGGAATCAAACTTTAATTTCCTTAAGACTGGAGAATCAACCACTGCATTTTTCAAGGCTTGATCTACTTTCTTAAAGCATTTAGGTGGATTTTTACCTTGAAAAGCACTATATCGAAATCTTTTTTTTTTGCCAGCGCTCTATTAGCACAGACTTCTCATTTATGAACTTCGTTTTCAAGTTCTTGTGAAGCTGTACTGTACTATTATCTTGTTGAGATAAAGGTGAGGAAGGATCCATTGGTAAATCTTCCTCAACACTATTTGTATCCTATATATTAGTATCACATGTGTTCTCAGGGCAAGTTTTCTTTTTCTTCTTACCTTCAAGAGGAGATGCAAAAATCAATTCTTCGAGTACGATTTGTATCTCATTTTCCATTTGTTTGAGGAATACTCCTGGTCTCATATTCTTCTTATTCGAAAAAATGTGACATTTTACTTTCTTGAACCATGATTCTACATTTGCATTACTTAAACGTGTGAATGCTTGCATCAGGAAATGAAATAGGAAGCATCATACCTGTCCAAAGAGGTAATAAAGGAATGTAGTATTCCAATAAGCGTTCGGCAAACTTAGGACAGAAATAATCATTTACTATCCTCTCTGTATTATTGCAATCAGCTTCCTCATTTTTATTATTTTTTCTAATTCTAATTAGCATTTCATTGTGTCTTTGTGCTATATTCTTAAAATAAGGACTAACCTTTTTTAAGGCCTCATCCAAGCCTCCAGTTTTAGGCTGTATTTCATGGTCCTCTATTAATGGCTTCTCTATCTCAATCCTTGAGGATTCATCTACTTCAGGACGCAGTTTCCTCAATCGTTCTAAGTGAGTAGATACTTCAGGATCCAAAATTTAGACTGAAGAATGTAAAGAAAGTCTAATGAGATAATAATAGCACGTTGATAAGACTGGCATTGAATGAACAAGGCCATTGTCTCCATAATGAACGATTTTAGACCTTTAACAATTTCAAAATCGTTTGTCTTTCAAGTATTACTTAAAAACTATGAGAGGTGCCAAGTTAGGACATATCTCATTTTGTTGGTATGCTCGAGTAGTATTTTTGAGAATTTTTCTATGTTAAGTTATGGAGAAATATTTCTCAACGTTCGGCTCACATGGCTAACGCGTCTGCAGGCGAGCTGAAGTTGAACTTCATGTTTTTTGAGGATAACTCGAGAACCAAGTGAGGTGCCAAAATGAGACCTACACCATTTTAAATCTATACTCAAGTACTATCTCTGAGGAAAACTTGAAGTAAAAGGTATGTCAAGTTATTGAGCAATGTCTTCAGCAAGATAGAGAAACATTGATAATGTTATATATTTTTTATGTTATATGAGTATTACTCAGAAATGATGAGCTCTCTCATTTTGTTCGTGAGATAAGTATTTGATTTGAGTAATACTACAAATAATTTTAAAGTAGGTATGTAACATATTGCTAAGTTAGGTAGTTATTTCATATTTGTTTTACCTAATTAATCATTTCTTATGTTTTATGCGTGTGAAGCTGTTTGCATTTCCGATAAAAATAATTTTTTTCACCTCCTTTGCAATTTTTTTTTTTTTCTTATGCGAATGGGCGGTAACGTGTTAATATATTCACTTTTAACGAACATGAATTAGAGTTCACAAAGTATCCCATTATGGTTTCGCAAGTGCAATGCTCGACTCTGCTTCTTTTTGTAAATTTTTTTGTGCGCAAAACGTGTTCCGAAAAAACCATTGACTTTAATATATAGACTGCTAATGTACATTAGCTCCATTGTCCCCGACATTGAATTTTTATAAGTCGCGATTTGCGTTAAGCGCATGCGCGAGTCTTGAATTTACAAACATAACATGTTATCAGTTCAACATTTCTAAATCGTGAATTTTTCGTCAATTTCAAATTTTTTAATATTTTTTAATATAATTTATAATTTTATATGATTATTAAAATGTGATTTAGTATAATTTAATGTACGAGTTTTTAGTGGTTTTTTGCTCACTGAGATAATAATAACAACATTTTGTTAGGAATGATAAATATGAGAAATACCTAATGTAAAAAGTTTTTTATTTCTTTGATGTTATGGAATTATTGTTAATTTGTAACATGTAATCGTCAAAATGAAATGTGTAATAATTTGATTAAGCTTTATCTGTATGATGATATGATTTCCTTGTTAAATCAAGTAAAATGCAGTATTCACGAAGTGCCTATGAATGTGTTTTTTCCTTTTTTAAAAATTATTATTTTTATTCCATCATACAATATTTTAAACAAACAGGTGGGATATCAATTTCATTTTATACAAAAAACAGAAAAGAACATCAAAACTATACAACAAGAACTATAATGTTATCATGCAGGTAACAACCTTTGACTATACAGTGGATAACAAGTGAAAAATAAGTCAGCAATACTAATCTTTACAAAATTATTGGCCTTTAAAATGAACTAATTTAGTGCATTTTTGTCGTACGTATTTACTGGCATTTTTGGATTTGGTGCTTTCATGGTGCAGTCGAATGAATAAAGTACACTATTAATCAGAGTTTTATGAATAATTTTTTCCACTACAGCGCGTTACTTACTGGAACTGAAAGTCATCAAAATATATTTCTGGAATTGCTCCAGCTTTTAAATTCCTACGCCTTCCTCCATCATGTAACGTATTTTACTAAAGTGGTGATGACACAATCTATGAGTAGGCCTTAATTCAAATTTACAAAAGTCTTCCCATTTCTTCTTTACATACTTGTCCTTTGGAATACTAGAAAAAAGTAAACATCATAAAATTCAATTTTAATAAAATACTCAAAATGAAAAAATACAAAGTAAGAGTTACTTACGTAAAATATGACGTACTTGCTGCTTTATTGCCACACAAAATACAACATTTCGAGCTTTTCATTTTACTACAAAACAGTAATGCACATTAGTTAACTTAGTTGTCCAATTATAATTAAAAGTGGAGTGATGGTGTTTATCGATTATTCAACATAAGCCGATAATACATTATTAAGCGTTAATATTGTACTTACATTTTATTAGAATCCATTTTTTCATTGCCCAAAATCGATTTTAATATTAGATTCGGAATATACTTTGACGTCTATTTTCTCTGTAAACGTAAAAATTGAAAAAAAGCGCGGCAAGGTAATTATTTATGATAATAAACCCCGCGCATGCGTACTACGAATTTCACGACTTGTATGTTGGGGACACCGTTTTACATTATACCATAGATGAAACATACATAGATAGCCCACCGTACGTTAAATTTTTATCACTCAAAAACTGAGTTGGAATCGTTTTTTGCTAATATCTTGGAAACAATTCAAGATATAGGGCTTGCAAATGACTCATTTTAAAGAGATTGGAATAGAGAATCATTTAATTTTTTTAAAGTTACTCCTGTCCGTTTACTTTTGCAATTAATTTCAAAAAACGAATTTTTTACTTTACTATGAATTATCTCAAAAAGTAAATCAATAAAGATTGTTTTTTAATAGTGAAACACATTCAGAATTTTATGCTCTTTCGAATGAGCTACTTGTAAAGTTTCTATCTATATTCTTTCTTGAGATATTTGCAAAAAACCGAGCAATAAGACTAATTTATTCTTAGTACTGGAACTCATTCACAGAGAACGCTCTAAAAAATGAATTAGTTTTATTAAAATAACAGATAACTCGAGACTCACATCGATGGCAATAATATTTTAGTATTGAATCATGTATAAAATGTTAAGCTCTTTCGAATAAGCCATTTCCGAACACTCTAACTCAATTTTTTGCCTAAATATTAATAAAAAACTTTCTGGCTCTTTTTCAACATTTATGAGTGATAAATTCGATATACCGGTGGGCTATCTATGTATGGTTAATCTATGATTATACTTATGCATTCATTGGCAGTCTATATATTAAAGTCAATGGAAAAAACACGTTCTATTTTCAGAATGGTCAAAAATGTCAGGATGTCGTCTTATCGTTTCTGAGAATTCACTTTACTATAGAATCACGAAATAACGTAATCTCGTTCAACCTACCTCTTCTAATTTTTTACTGTTCGCTGTTCAGTCTTAATAAATAATAATTGATTACATTCTAAAAGCCTCTCAAGGTGTAATTTATATGCACGTTATGATATCATATTGCTATACAATGTCATATGCGGTGATAACAAATAACAATCATGAGAAAAATACACAGTTGACGCATGCGCAGAATGTTTTGTCGAAAGTGCTGCTAATTTAGCGTGCCTCAAAAACTAGTTATTTTTAACAGTGCATTAGCAGTCACGAATGTCTCGGTCACACAACTCATATAACCAATCACAATGCGTCTGAATATGTAACCAATCACGACGCGTCTCATCTTATCACTCTAGTCTTCACTACGACGTAGCCCTGTTTCTCACTAAAATGTTCGGAGGATGCAAATTTTTTTTTTTCAAGAACACACTGTTGTCAATGCAGCAATGATTTTCTTTGCTTCACGTGTTAAGTTTGTCAACTAATTTTTTTTTATGATGTCAAGTTTTTTTTTCTAAAGTTGATTTTTTTCAAAACTTGAATTTTTTTCTGAACTTGAATTTTTTTCCAAACTAGAATTTTTTTTTAACTTAGATTTTTTTCTCAAATCAATTTTTTTTAACAACTCAAATTTTTTTCCAAACACGTATTTTTTTCTAAACTTGAATTTTTTTCAGAACTTGAATTTCTTTTCTGAACTTGAATTTTTTTCTGTACTTGTATTTTTTTCTGTAGGTATTTAGATCTTTTTCTCAAGCCAGTTTTTTTTTCAACTCAAATTTTTTTCCAAATACGAATTTTTTTCCAAACACATATATTTTTTTTTGAACTTACATTTTTTTCTAAAGTCAATTTTTTTAGAACTCAAAAAGGTATTTAACTATAGTATTATAGGCATAACAGTTTACCTATTCTTAATAGTTTCTAAATGAGTTTCTTAAAAATTCAACTTTGGAAAAAAATACAAGTTTGGAAAAAAAATTTGAGTTGTAAAAAAATTGACTTTAGAAAAAAATCTAAGTTCAAAAAAAAAATGTGGGTAAATATTATTTCCTAGCTGAGTATTTGAATTGTCATTATTTTTCTATGAACAAATAAAATAAATACCACAATAATTATTTTTATTCATTTGGCTTCGTAAGTGAAAAACTTAGAATAATAAAAAACATAGCGCCATTCTCTTAAGAATTTGGCCAAAAAAAAAAAAAAAAAAATGTAAGAAAATGAAAAAAATGCTGAAACAACTGTAAACTCTAAGAATAATTGAACAAACAATAATTAAAAAATTAATAAAAATGGTCAAAATTAGATTTGCTTAATACAGGTAACTCCCGTTGAATACCTGACTTTGGATGCTTTGTTAATTGTAGCGGATGAATTACACTTTGACTCGTGAAGAGTCAAGTTGCACTCGTATCCAAATATTCTTGTACATTTTGAACATGCAAAAACTGTACCTTTATCCATCACGAATAATAATAAGACATATGTAGAATCACTAAAAAGAGCACGCACAAAGAAATTCATTTTACAAGATTTCAGTACGAAAATGGCAATCTTAAATTCTTAAACAATTGAAGATAAAAAACGGCGCAAAAACAACACAGTGAGAAATGAGTGATAAGGTGAGACGAGTTGTGATTGGTTATATGAGTTGTGTGACCGAGACATTCGTTTAGCAGTCCATTGTATAAGGGCCACGCTTTAACTGGCGATATACGTTTAATGAAAGATTGTAATAATGGGTCTTTGCGTTGATCTGCTTTTTTCCAGTATTGCAAGTTATGTTTTGAATTCGATGAAATTTTTAATGGATAAATAAAAGAATTTAGCGTAAATTAATGAGTAGGAAAAAACAGCTAGGGTAAGAAGAATTATAAGCTAAAGTATTTCGGAAAAGTTGCCCTAGAAGAAAAAATGTTCACTAACGAAAATAAATTGTCATCTGTTACACTTTTATCATTAAAGGAAGCCGGTGGACGGTCATTATCCGCGTTATAAACGCAATTTGGGTTCGCCGGCAATGTACGAGTATAGGAGGACATTTTTCTTCGTATCGTATATGATACTCGTAGAATGGCCGCGGTTGGTTCGGGCACACGTGGGCTTTTTGGTTTTCCAATTTTGTGATGAAGTAGCGAACTAATAATTCGAGGCGTTTAGGTATGACCGTGGTACGTTGAGCTCGGTATACTTCTTGCGGAAAATACAAAATGGTGTACGCGAAATTCGAAATTAGGCTCGGATTTGGTGTAGTCTTAAACTAATCAATCTCGTGGTAACCTTAGAAAGTTTCTTCCGACTGTCGACCATGTGGGGCTTAGGTAAATCTAGCATATTTACTATATTTGAAGGGGATCATTCATTTCGCTAGCGATATCAAGATGGCGAAAAAGCGACGCGGTCGCCGTGATTAATGCCTCTCTCGAAGCGAACTTTCTTATCAACCGTATAATAGGGTGTAACGCCCACCGTGCGGTTTTTTCTCAATTTTCTATACATAGTTGAACGATTTCGTTTATCGTTTTAAATTGACTAGGTATAAGCGGTGTCATAATTGAAACGCTTATAGCCTTCGTAAAGCTTTTCATTTTACCAGCAGACAAAATTTAGTTGGACGGTGACAGTGATGAGGGTTATTTCGCTTTTGGGATGATACTGTGTAGCTTAATTTCAATATTAGCGTACGATTATAGCTTATAAGCGTGGTATCGTAGCAATAACGAATAGTAGAGTTTTTCATTTCTATCTAATATAAGAAATGTTGTACAATGGGTTACATTTCCCGCTGCAATGTGGTTAGACTTCTTACATATAAGTGGAGTGTAACGTAGGTGTAGAAGGTAGCTTATTTCCGAATATTTGGCCGGTTTAATTTATGAGGTAGCTTTATTGTGGTGAAGTTGTTGGTTAGCACGGTGGATGTGTAAATGTATTCGGTAATGCGGGTTAGCGAGGAATGCATCGTGGCTTGAGCTTTACCTACACCATGTTCATGGTACGAGTACCTTGGTATTTGCATTGATATGTGAGCTTTAGTACATAAGCACGTCTGTGTAACCATACGTGGTATGTTGATAATTTCTCTCAAAAAATACGATCCCGGGGTAAACGATGTTAGTAGTATATTTGTATCTAAAAGGTACTCGTACATAATGAAATTGTTCACTGTTACGTATTATAATATATAATTATACCGTGCGTCCACGTGATTCGGGTACAATCAGCGAAAAAATCTTTTTCCAATTATTTAAAATTGATTTTTCCAAATGCAAAGAAATTATAATGCAGTGGAAATGAATTTATCGGCCTTAAAATTCATTAAAGTAATTTTAAAAATAATTTCTGATTTAGAAATTGTAATGATTGTACCCGAATCACTTAGACGCATGGTATACTAAAATTGATAAAAAAAAAAAAAGGAATAAATAACTATTTATTTATACAGAATGTTTCACCTCAATGGAACCCTCTTCATACTACTCGTGAGGCCATGTCTATGACACTCATTTGTAATGGTTTGCTTACCCTCCTCTGAGTAGCTTTGAATGCAGAGAAAAAATTTAATTCCTCAATAAACAACCCATATAAACATTTTTATTTGAAATTTTATCTCAAAAATCAAGTTAGGTGTGAATCTGGAGTTAGTACCATGATATGGAATATGCAATTTAATATTATTGATAAAAAATTGGTACCAATGGAAGGGGTAGACGAGAAGAAATAACAAACTAAATATTATAGTATATTGAAACATTGCACTTGACAACTGTAAAGCATAGCAAACGTATATTTGATTTTACTTATAACTAATAGAATCAAAGAATACCAGTTATTGGACTTTTACTATGTCTTCGCTTGTTCCAAAAACTATGAGCTTTCATAAACATGTGAAAATGAATTCAAAATAAAATGAAGTGCAAAAGCTCATTCCTCTATGATGTTTTGAACTTATTTACAAATTACAGTCGACATAACGCTTATGCTTAACTGTTTTCAGGAAAACCCACTTTTCTACTCGAACAATCCAAAAAAAAATTGATGTAAACTACATACGATATAATGAAAGACGTTTTTAATACGTACCTTGAAATAAAGAAGAAAAACTGAATAAGATAATTAAACATAAATGGATAAGTGTATGTTGTATGAGAATGTATTCCCTATTGGGCGCATAGGTCGCTCACATCGTTCATAATCGTGTCTAAATCTGTTTTACCTGAAAATAGGATACTATTAAGCGAAAGATCAAATTGAAATGATATAGGGTTTATTTGATTGATCTTCAGTTTCTTCTTCGACGCGATGAATTTTTTTAATAGATTGTTCTTGGCAGGACTAGTGAAACAGAGCTACGGTAATGGCTGCCTCGATTCTACATTTTTATACTGAATACATTATGAAAAGGGGAAAGAAGGCTTCTTCATTGTATTTGCTTGGAGCTAGAGATCCTCAAAGTAGTACCATTTTTGAAAAAATCACGTATATATACCTTGGGACCATCGACATTGAGACAGGCAAAGCATCTAATTCTCTTTTTCAGTGTAAAATTTGTCATGAACCGTAGCGATTAGTTTTAAAATTTTCGTCTTTGATTTATTTTATTTTTTTAATAAAAAAAAAAAAAAAAAAAAAAAAATCACGATTTGTTCATAGTCGAGTAGATGATACAAAATTAATAATTTCTTTTGAAGTCATTGATTTCGCATTACTGCTTACTTTTTGATTTTTTTTTTTATAGCTGAGTTTTTAACTTGAAAATGAGAGCTATTACAGCATACCTGATTTGGGAACAGAGGTGTTCCCGCTCTCGAAAAATATGAGCACGCTCCCACTCTCGCTCTTAACGAATGAGCGCGCTCTCGCTACCGCTTATGAGCGCAGTTCCGCTACCGCTCACGCTCATGAGCACAGATCCGCAAAACATGTTTATTTCAAACACAACTCAATATAATTGAGTTAAAAAATTAAAATTATAACTTATAAGTTGTTACTTTGGCATCAATATGATAACTAAAAGTCAATAACAATAACCTATACTTGTAAGTTGCAATTAATCCTAGTACATCAAAGATAGGTACAGATAACTGCTATAGTAGTAACTGACTAACTGTCCATGAAAGGGTTAAACAGTTTTAGTTTTTAACTGTAAACAGGCTTTCAAATGAGGAGCAGTTAATTAGCTCCTTTTTTTGGAAATTAGGTGAAGCCAGTGGTTCTCATTAGTAACTTAATAGCGCGCTCCTTCGGCATAAGCGGAAATGAGCGCGCTCTCGGTCCCGCTCACAAAATGCGCTCCAGCTCACGCATAATTAGCGCTTGAGCGGGAATACCTCTGTTTAGGAAGGAAGGGTCGGGGGTGGGTGCAGTCTTTAAATCTCCGAGTTTCAGACCATTTGTAATTATGTGACAAATGACCAACTTTTTGGTATATTTATTTTTCCCGGCGAGTATTCATAAAATTTGCTCAAAATTTGGTGAGAGACTCTTCTTGAAAATCCACAGAGGTACTTTTTTTTTCGATAAATTTCAAAATGATAACTAGAGAAGGAGCGAATAGCTCAAATTTTTTGTTTTTGATTTTATATAAAGTAGTAAGTTACGGACCCTAACATATCCAAATTTCAGCTTCCTAAGTGCATTTTGAGGGGAGTTAGAGCAAAAACGGCTGATCAACCCTACACACAGAGTTTGATCCTTCTAAGTCAGTTTGGTGGGGAGATGAAAAAGATTCGAGAAATTTCATAACTCAAAACTTCCTCAAAAAGCTGTTTTTTACTCTAACTCCTCTCAAAATGCACTTAAAGCTGAAATTTGGACATGTTGATGTCCATGACTCACTCATTCATGTGTCATCAAAAACAAAAAATTTGAATCATTTGCCTCTTCTTCAGCCCACCTCAAAATTTGAGTGATCTGCTGTTTTGAAAATTGGGATATGAAAAATAGTTCACGTCCTATTCTCAGACGTACTGAGTATACATACAAAATTTCATTAGAATCGGTCAAGCTGTTTTGTAGGAGTTTTGTTACAAACCGTGACACAAGAATTTTTATAATTAGAAGATATATATTTTTCCGCACGCGTAGCGCCGACAAGTGTTCATGAAATTCGCTCAAAATTTGGTGAGAGATTCTTTTTACAAATGCAAAAAAATTCCTTTTTTGTTTAATCGATAAAATTCAAAATGACGGATTACTCAAATTTTTAAAAGGCTAGAGAAGGGGCAATTAGCTCAAATTTTTTGTTTTTAATCTCATATGAAAGAGTGAGTCACGGAGACCAACATATCCAAATTTCAGCTTCCTAAGTGCATTTTGAGGGGAGTTAGAGCCAAAAACGGCTTTTTGAGGAAATTTCGAGTCATGAAATTTCTTGAATCTTCTATATCCCTCATCAAATCGACCTAGAAGGGTCAAACTTCGTATGTAGGGTTAGTTGGTGACCAGAATATGAATTCTTGAATTAGGTCAAAGGATCCAAAATGGCGAATTATCCAAATTTAAGTAAAACTTGAGGAACCTCAAATTAGTGAAAATGTAATTAATATGAACTCATACGATTATTGGGGATAAAAAGTATAGTATATCTCAAATTCACCTTCACGCAATATTGGAGGAGAGGAAGAGGAGTTATCGACCTCAAAATGTGGTGAGATACATGAGAAGTCGAAATTTTTTATCGCGGTCTCATATAATGAAATGAGCTCATGTGACTTAACTATTCTGATTTCAACTTCCCAAATGAATTTGGAGGATGGTTAGAGCAAAGAACGACTTATCTTCCATATATCCTCACCAAATCGACCAAAAAGGTCAAACTTCGTATGTACGTTTAGTTCATGACCAGAATATAATCTCTTGAATGTGGGTCAAAATGGATCCAAAATGGCGGATTGTAAAAATTTAAGAATGATTTGAGGAGCCTCAAGTACTCATAATTTGAGAAATATGTGTTCATATGATTATAACGTAGTAAGAAATACCTCATTTGATCTAAATTCAACTTCTTCAGTGGTTTTGGAAGGGATAGGGTAGGGAGTTTCAGATTTTGTATTGGGTGTAGCCTGTAGACATGAAAAGGTTTGCCATATTATATACAAATCTGAACAAGCCCAGTTAAAAACTTAGCTCCAGTTATGCGGCATGGTTGCCTACGTTCTTTTTTCTCGCGTTTTTTAGCATTCAGATTCAACGGAAGGTTTATATTTTATTCACTTAGTTTCTCATTGTAGGAAATTTCGCTCTTTGCCTGGATTTCATTGGGTCCCTCAGCACTTTTTTTTTTATGTTGATAAATTGCTTTAGCCTATTTCCAACGTTAACTTCGAAATTTTAAAATCAACTACCTCAACCTATATCATTCTTATTCATAATTGTACAGGTCTTAATAGTTCTGAAATATTGGAATAAGTGCATTTCAATTGAACACTATATGCAGAAACCTAAAAGCGATCTCGAATCCAAATGAAAATGGTATAGTCGGATTCATTGTTTCAAATCACATATTTTAAGTTGCTAATTTGTGTCCTAGCGGAAAACGGTAATTTTTTGAAGAAAGAGTAATTAAAAAAAAAAATGATTTTCTCAAAACAGCCACTTTTAACGCAGCTATAGAGAACTAAAAATGTCTCGAATCAAATGAAAACGACATAGTCGTATTTAGTGTCTCTATGTGCACTTTTCAAGTCCTAGGGTGATTTCCCAAACATTTTTTGGTGTTCAAAACAGCGAAAAACTGTGATTTTTGAAAATAGCTCTGTTCTGATGACCCTTATCTTTATCCAAAAGGCCAGTTAGGGCTATGAAAAAATATAATATAATTAAATTTCATGATAAGAATTTCTCTTATTTATACACTCCATAGTTGGAAAAAGAATATTAATTTAAACAATCGTTCGATTGACGATTTGCTCACTTTTTTGACAATTTGCCGATTTATTTTTAAAAATGGAAATTTCTTTTGTGGGTTGGAGGGTAAGCCATTCCACTCACCTTTTCTTGTTTCGTCTCTGGTTGCCGAGCGGGAAAAGTCGTAAATTGGATGGAATTACTTGATAGTAGGTAAAGTTAACCGTCGAAAGAGGTCGATTTAAATAGCGTTACAGCCTTGACTTTTATTTTTTTTCATTTTTATTATTTCATTGTAGCTCGTAAAATTTTAGAATATAACGCGAAAACGAGACTTGTTAATGAAAGTCGCGTATACAGCCGTAAAAACGGCGCTCATGTGTACCCTACGCTATGTAAATATGTTGAGGTATATAAAATCGGCGTGGTACGTTGCGCGACGAGTGACGGCCTGACGTTACGTCGAAGGGGAAAAAAAAGGATAAGTAGGTTTAATATTCGAAAAATCTATTTAAACAGGGGAGAAATTACGACTCCGTGGATTGAATATTTAAGTACATGGATACCAGGGTACTGTGTTGAAATACGTTATTCAAACTATATAACTTGAACTTTAAACAGAGAATTTCGGAATCGGCGAGGCAAAAGTTTTAAGTCGAGTTGGGTAAAACACAGGGTTAGCAGTGTATTCGTTAGGAATAGGAATTTCGCCGTTTCTTTTTAATACTTGTATTTCTTCTTATTGAATGCTGCTGGTTACTCTCGGACGTACGTGATTTGCGATCATATCGTCATTTATTTCCTGCACTTTTGTTGAAGTTAAATTGGGTTCACGTTGCGAAATAAATCGAAGCGCGTTTTCTCATATTCTTCGTATATGTTGCCGTGATATAGGTCAGTAGCTCGAGAAAAATTCGGGAAAAGGTCATTTTTTCCTAATGAAATCGTTTACCTGGCGGCCATATTTGTGCGATTTTTATCTCCAACTTTCGTGTATGAATTCCCTATTGTTGGAGAAAAATTAAATTCTTAAATCCTTCGACGAAAATCTCAGATACAAATATAACACGTGGAAAAAAAAAGATTGAACGAATTTTCAACTCTTCGGATAAATTATGAAACTGTTTTTCATCGAAATCGAGAATATCGTTTTCGTTTGTATACTTTTTTTTTTTTCGTTCATCTTTCACACAGCAATCATGATATACAACGAATCGACTTTTTTTCGTTTTATTTTCCATCACTCGAAAGCTAAAACAGTCTGGTTGTATTAAAATTCGATTGAGTAGGCGGATACGGATCGACGTAAGAAAAAAATATTTTCCACTTCGATTCTTTTTGGCTTTTCTACAGCAAATTATGCTGCTAAAAGGGAATGCAAAAAGAAGGAAAAAATGAGCAAAGAGTAAGTCAAAGTACGTCGCTAGATTTTGCTCCGAAGGAAAGTATAATTTGGCGAAAAACAAAAATCGCATTTTTACTACGACGTAATGCTCTCCGTGTTCGTCGATATATTTTCGTATGTTTAATTCATGGATTTACATATACGTCTGTGCATCGTACCAACACGTAAGTGTGTTAGTATCAAGTATATGCAGCGTATCGAGACGTGTATCAGTTTCAGCTTTTCAGTTTGGATACCTTTAAAAAAAGATACGATTTCTTTTTAGATAATCGGCTTTTGTCTCGACGAAATCTGGAACGTTTCATTTTTTATGATAGATGTCGGTCGTAGTGTATTTCGGAATAGTGCATTTTACAAATTCCTCGTTATCGTTTGTGTCGGGTGTATTTGACTTTGTAGATGCATCGAGAGAAGAAAAATTGAAATCCGGATTAATTATTCATCGTAGTTTGGAAAGTGCTCGTACGTTTTTCTGTACCATGCTATTCATTGCACATACAAGTATCCTGCATAAAAAGCACTAAATTTCATTTTACTATATGACATTTGGTAGAGTAAAAACCATGCCTAATCTTTTCCTATGCGTATTTTACTTAATCTATTTACGCATATGAATTTGATTTCAGTTCTAAAATATGTTTTGTTGGGTTTTTCTTCCTCGAGGAGATTGGGTAGGGAGTGAGAAAGTTAGAATTACCTAACCTTACCCTTTACTTTGGTTTAGGTAATGGAGCAAGAGGAGACTCTGAAAGGTATTAAATTGCTTTTTCTTATTAATGACGTTTGACCACGGATTAAGATATGGGAGAACACGATTAAAATAAATTTTATTCATCGATCTTCTACTTTTGTCCGCCTTAGAAAATAGAATTGTAGCATCTCTCTTCGATGAGAGATAAAATGTTATTCCCAAAATTTTTCTCTTGATCTCTTTTACCTTCTTATTATCGAGAATGGTATTTTGGCATAGGATTACTACAGGTTGAAGAATAAAAACAGTTTTCCATTCGGTTTTATTCTTTTCAGACCGGAGATAAAATTAGTTATATATTTTGAAAATCATCACGCAGGGTAACTAGTGCTCGATATCTATATAAGATGCAAAAAAGGAGTTCCCGCTCAGTTTTCGCGAAACCATGTACTGGCGTTCGGATACTTGGACCCGTGACACCACTGACATAACTAACTTATCTATTGACCTGGCTTCAGCAACTGTGCAATGCTTTTGTGCCTGCCTCTAGTCTGTATCAGAGGTGTTAACGATACGTATCGATAATTATCGATAACACTCCAAATTATCGTTCGATTATCGGTACCAGTCCTAGTGCAGCGTACGTTACTGGTTGGATCCCCATTCGTGGGTGAAAATTGAAGTTCACAGATTATTTCTTTAGGTCTTTCAAATACATGAAGATTTCTTGCAACAATACGTTTAGATTCAAGTGCCACTGATAGATTCATTTACAAATATCCTGATAAAGAGGATAATTATTGTCACCTTTCAAAAAGCGCAAAACAATGAAAAATGGTAAACTTTGCGAAGTTTTAAAATAATGGTGAGTAGAAAAATGTGTTGCTAGAAATTATATTTATACATTTTAAATGACAAGTGTTGACAGCGCTTTTTAAATATTTACGCCGGTATAATATAAATTAAATTATTTTAAAAACAGCAAAAAATCTCCCCTCTAAAAAAACAAAAACAAAACAGAAAACTTGACGAATTTTTCAAAAATTATCGTAACTAAAACAATTTCCTAAATATAAATTACATTTTTTTTTAAATAACAATTCATTGACTAGGTCAGGCGTTAACCTCGTCCTCTAATTGTTTTATAAATTTAAATTATTTTAAAACAACAAAAAAATAACCCCTCCCATAAAAAAAAAACGTAAGCAGCCATGCCGCATTACTGGAGCTGAGTTTTTAACTGGGGCTTGTTTTGATTTAGTAATAACCTTGCTTAACCGTTCATCACTACAGGCCACACCCAATACCAAGTCTGAAAACCCCTACCCTATCCTTTCCAAAAACACTTAAGAAGTTGAATTTGGCACAAATGTAGTATTTCTTGCCATGAAATAATAATGTGAACACATATTTCTCAAATTATAACTATTTGAGGGTCCTCAAATTATCTTCAAATCTTGATAATCCGCCATTTTGGATCCATTTTGACTCAAATTTAAGTGGTTATATTCTGGTCACAAACTAATCCTACACACAAAGTTTGACCATTCTAGGCCGATTTGGTGATGAGATATGGAAGATTCATGAAATTTCCTGCAGCAATTTCCCCTCCAAAAGCCGTTTTTTGCTCTAACTCCCCTCCAAAATCACTGAGGAAGCTAAAATCAAAATACGTTTGTCACTTGGGCTCATTTTATCATATGACACAGCAATAAAAAATTTTCGACCCCTCCTGTACCCCCACCACTATTTTAGGTTGATAACCCCGCCTTCCCCCTCCAACATCATGTATGGAAGTGAATTCGGGATATAGTATACAACTTATCCCCAATAACCATATGAATTCATATTAATTACATTTTTACCAACTTGAGGCTCCTCAAGCTCTACTCAAAATTTTGATAATCCGCCATTTTGAATCCATTTTGATCCAAATTCAAGAGGTCATATTGTGGTCACCAACTAACCTCACACACAAAATTTGACCTCTTTAACTTGATTTGGTGGGGAGATATGGAAGATTCAAGAAATTTCATGACTCAAAACTTCCTCAAAAAGCCGTTTTTTGATCTAACTCCTCTCAATATGCACTTAGAAGCTGAAATTTGGATATGTTAGTATCCGTGACTCACTCTTTCATATGAGATCAAAAACAAAAAATTTGAGCTATTTGCCTCTTCTCCAGCCCCCTCAAAATTTGAGTGATCCGCCATTTTGAAATTTATCGAAAAAACAAAAAAACTATTTTTGCGCATTTTCAAGAAGAGTTCCTCACCAAATTTTGAGCGAATTTTATGAATACTCGCCGGCGCTACGCGTGGGGGAAAAAATATGAAAAGTTGGACATTTGCCAGATGATTACAAATGGTCTGAAACGCAAAGATTTGAAGACCCCACCCACTCCCCCGACCTTTCCTTCCCAAATCAGGTAGGCTGTAATAGCTATCGTTTTGTTAAAAACTCAGCTAAAAAAACAAAATCAAAAACAACAAATTTTTAAAAATTAGGGTAGCTAAAACAAATAAGCAGTTCCCTTATATAAATTACATTTTTTTTAAATAACAACTTATTCATTAGGTCCGGTGCACAGTGGGGCCGATTGCGATTCTAGGTGGACAAAAGTCCAAAAAGTGACATTCGATTTTCTGGTTGAAAATGCACTCAAAAGTTGTGTACATCCCTCCTCTATAAGAAACAAAAGCCACAAGAGCCATAACTCAACCGTAGTGGTCATGCGAGGGGGATGAGTAACACAACCTCCTACCTCTTCGCTCAAAATATCCTGCTAATGCGAAAACGCTGATGTATGACTAATGATTTCGTGGTTTTAAATTCACTTTGGGGGGGGGGATGATATTTTTTCATGAAAATACGTTAAACAATGAATCATTTCACGGTGTTAATTTTTTTTTACAAATCATCATATTTATATAAGAATTTTTTTTTTTCGTATTTTTCTGGTGTTTTTTTTTACAATTTTTGTTACCTACAAAACCACAGACCTCTTCAGACCTAAAAGTGGCGACGTGGTGTTGTGCACAAAGTGCTCCTTTACACGCCTGTTTTGATTTCAGTTGCACCAACTTGCGCCAAAAGTAGGTTTTTTAAGATTTTATGTTAAAATTTAATGTTTTTACACCAAAAATCACAGTTTTTTTTTAATCACATTCTTAGCATAGGTTGTTAAATTATTTATTAATTTTTTTGTTTTTGTTTTTTTTTTTTTTTGTTTAAATAAAGGGTTTTTGACCCCCTTTGGATTTTTCTACTTTCTAAATAACCAATTTTCTCGAAAATGGAGCTTTTGGTGCTCTGAGGAGTTGAATTTCCAATATAATTTTAGCATAAATACATATGATTGAAAAATCAATAATCACTTGTTCGCTTGAAACTCTATTTTCCAAAAATTGGTGTTCTGGGGCTTTTTGAGGAGTTGAATTCCAAAAATGATTTCAAATTCAAATTTAGCAACCTCAAAAATATATTACACAATGTAAATGCATTGTGCTTCTTTTGAAGCTCAGTTTTCTGAGGATTGGAGTTTTCGAGACTTTAGGGATTTTTTGAGGGACTATATTACAAAAAAAATTTCATATTCGAATTCAGCGACCTCAAAAACATATAGTTCAACATGAATGAATAACTTATTTCTTTGAAGCCTGATATTTCAAAAATTTTGCTTTTTGGGGGGCTTTTGGGGCTTTTTAAGAGGTTGCATCACAAAAAGAATTTCAGATTCGAATTCAGCGACCTCAAAAACATATAGTTCAACACAAATGAATGACTTATTTTTTTTTAAGCACAATATTTCAAAAATTTTGGGGCTTTTGGGGCTTTTCAAGGAGTTGCATCACAAAAAGAATTTCAGATTCGAATTCAACGACCTCAAAAACATATAATTCAATATGCATAAATAATTTATTCCCCTGAAGCCCAATTTTCCAAAAATTTGGACTTTTGGGTCTTTTTGAGGGGCGGAAGGAAAAAACTAATATCAAATTCGAGTTTAGCGACTCAAAAAAATGAGGTACGCTTATTTAAAAGTAAAAAAGTTACATTTTCGAATTTTGTCCACCTAGATTTGCAATCGGCCCCACTGTGCGACTTCTAGCCACGTTCGTCGGTCTGCTTTATGCAAAAATTGACGTCACGTCTACAGTGTGTTCCGGGAGGGTCTGATTTTTGTGACAACAACATACAATCGTCTATAAAGATTGTTGTAAAGGATATTTTTGAAAAAAAAACTTTTGGAGTGCTTTTCTGGCATATTAGACTATATTTTGTCGAAGTTTCGAGTAAGTCAGAATATCTTTATATATTCCCTATTATTCATGATTCAATATTTATTTAATTATAATAAAGTGATAGATTATTTTTCAAAAAATTAATTATTTTAAATATCAGCAAAAAATATCGATTAATGTGAGTAAAAAGTAGAAAATACTAGAGTATCCTAAAAGCGGCCTTTACCTAATTATATTATTATATTTAAAAAATTTTATTCGAATAATTATTTTTTTTTACGTGAATGAATAAATTTTGTACAATTTAAAAGTTCTACCAACTCCGCTTATTGTAAATATATCAATTATATTTTAAAGAAGTTATTTTTAAAGACCTCTCTGCTCTTTTTTTATGTAATATTTATATTCGTAGAACTTGTTTACGCAACACCTCAAGTTCCATGCGTAGAAAAAGCACGTTAAACTCTGAGGAAAGCAATAAGACGTTAATTTACGAATTTGAGAAATCATTCTTCCATTTTTTTTATTTTTTCACTATAGAGCTCGCGAGACATGAATACTGAAATGCAGCGTATAATGTTTCCAGTTGCATTGACGCTTTGGAGTCACTTAACGCTGATGTTGTATACCATCAACCTATGTCAACTTCTCTAGCTCATTTTAACGTGGGTACGAGGATTCAACTCTAAATATACGTTTCTTTGTAGGGTAAAATTTGAATAGCTACGAAATAAGATGCGCTTGTAAGGTATGTGGTGGGAAATAAAGATACATAAATATAATGTAATATAGGTATTTCAGTTACGTATAATATAACGGTAAGTATTGATGCATCAACATCTACATGAACCGCATCGATATTGCACTTTTCTCAGTATAGAGTGTTCGTGAAATTCAATAAGCAGAACTAGCGTTTTCATTAAATTTTCCTAGCAAACGGATCGCTTTTCAGTGTAAAAAACTGCAACGTTGGAATCTCACTTCCTCTCCATCCTTCTATCGACACGAATCTTTCTACCGGTAAAAATATGCAACAGAAGCTCAAAGATGACTCGGAATCATTGATCGATCATCAACAACCATTGAGTGAAAAAAGTACGAAATCTGAAGAGCAAACGAACGATGCGCTATCTCGATTGTATAAGCTTCCCGATCGCGTGAGGAAAATAAAAGAGAAAACTCCTCAGTTGGACGAACACGCGTTGAAACTGCTCCGTGAGCAAGTAAGAGTAACCAAAGGTCTGCCTTCTACGTTGGTTCGCCAAGGCAAGAAAGTAATTTGTTATATGGATTCACCGGAAGTGCGTCCTAGGTCCAATATGACCAACGATTCGCGAAATAAACATATTCGACAATGGATGGAGGATAGGAAGCAATCCGAAGATAATAAGTTTACGGCGAGATGCGTCAGCGATAAATTTTAAATATGCTGTTAGTGTTAATTCACTAATTTTTGATCGACTCTGTTGATTTTTGAAGAAAATATTTATTTTATACGTCTCAAGTTACCAAATTATTAACAAGTGAAAAGATTTCGTTTCTTTTGCTTGTTTTTTTCCCGTTAATAAGGTTACCACGTGTACAATTTTTTAAATTAAAATTGAGTGGGCAGCGGCTCTTGGCTGAAAAGTGCCTATAATGTCGATATAATGGTAGCGATCGAATATGAAATTACCAAGACATTATGGTAGCTAATGAGGCCCGATAATACTATGTAAATAGGAGGGAAATTAATTTCGCAAAAATTTCGGGCGCGTTGGTTCGCCTATGTACGTATATAAAAAAGGGCGTACTACATAAGCGATATTTGAGGAGTAAAAACTTACAACAAAGGCAACCTCTAAAGCGGCCGTTTTCATTAAAAGATCATTTGGCCGAGTACAGGATGCAGCTTTTAACCGAGCGGAACCGGATCTTCGGCAAATTTCATTTGAAAGATTTTCCGTTCTCTTCGCTCACCCTTGTGGGCCATTTATCGTTCATTATGCTTATGTAGCCGTCGCCTTAAAAACTTGGCAGTTTCTTGGCGTTGGTAAGGGGCCGCGGCCGGTTTCGCAAACATCTCTGCGAATGAGGTTTGATGTCCATTTACGTTCTGTTTACAATTACTTTCGCTAATCACGCGATTAATGTATTAGGAATTCGCTTTTGATAACGTAAGTTTGCGCGTTTTCGTAATGCTCGCTGGCGTTGTAATAACGAAGAAACAATATGATATGTTTATACGTATGGTACGCCATGCTGCACCGCATTACCGTGCAGCTGTATGGTAGACGTTAAATGGTTCAATTTTGATTGATGATTTCTTCATGACTTCGTAGCGTCTCGTTGTCTTCCACACGATTGCAGCGGTTACATTTGGCGAGTTTTCAACCTTTCTTTCCTTAGCTATTTAATATGCGAGACAACCGCGTAATGAAATAGAGCGCGTTACCTGTACAATGTATTCGTTATGTTGGAAGTCAACGTACTTTGTCGAGGTAGCCGAACGGATTTCAATTAACGACTAAGGTTTTCCAATTATTTACCTATGAAAGAAAACCGCAAGAAATTTTGATTAAATTTTCCATACCTATGCCGCTATAATTACTCTCAACCTCGCAACTTTCATGTAACTTTAATCTAACTATAAGCGACGGATTTGCGGTTTACGTGAATCTGCGAATGATTCTTTTCAAGTCGAGAAATGCGAAAGTTACGTGTGAATGAGAAATATAAGTAGTAGATAGACGATGTAGCGAAGTGAATCGATATAAGAAAATTTCTTTCCATTGACGAATATGTGTAGGTATAGGTTTGTTTCGATCGAATATTATTTATAAATGGTGTTTTCTTGTTACCCATAACTTGAGATATTAATTTCGCGTCGACGAAGAATAGCGAATCTATTCGGAGAATACACGAGAGTTCGATTATTTTTTTTCAGCTTTCTAAAGGAATTTAATGGAATATTTTTGTTGTTTTAATACCCATTCAAGTAAATTACTGGTTGTTGGAAGTGCTGAGTTCTATATTTTGGAAAACTACTGGGACAATAATAATGGTATTAACTAGCAGCTGATCTAATTAAAGCTGCCAATTTGAAGAATTGTTATGTACTTTTGCGAGTTAGTGTTTTAGAAATGTTCAATTTTCTATGTAGATTTCAATTCCTTGTGATTTTTATAAAAATTCAAACTTTAAAGAATTCCGAGGAAAATAATAATTAGCTGAGTGATAATTTTTATGGCCCACCTGATTTGGGAAAAGGAAGGAAGGGGAGGGATAAGGGTATTCAAATCTTTGCGTTTCAGACCATTTATAATCATCTGGCCAATGTCGAACTTTTAATATTTATGGTATATTTTCTTCCCACGCGTAGCGTCAGCGAGCATTCATGAAATCGCTTAAAATTTGATGAGAGACTCTTCTTGAAAATACGAAAAAGGTACTTTTTTGTTTTTTCGATGCACCTCAAAATGGCGGATCACTCAAATTTTGAGGGGTGCTGGAGAACAGAAATATAGCTCACAGCGCTGTGATATGTATTATGAGTTTATGACGATCGTTAAAAAAAAAGTTATAGAAGTCAATTGAATGAACTTATATAATATTCAGAAATCGATGAAAAAAAAAGATGATGAAAAATTGAAAATTACAGTAAAAATGAAAACATTGGTTGTTTTAGTCAAGTTCTTAACTTAGAAACGGTAGCTATTACAGCCTACCTGATTTGGGGAGGGGAGAGAGTAGGGATTTCAGATTTTTGCGTTTCAGACCATTTGAAATCGTCTGTCAAATGTCTAACTTTTTGATATATTATATACACCAAGGGGCTCGAAATTGGTAGGGAATAAAGGAATACAAATTTTTAGCTTTCATTACAATCTATCACCCTTTTTTTTGCTTCGCTCGGATTGCCTCCTCGATCTAATTGGTAAGGAATAAAGAAATAGAAATTCTTAGCTTTTATTACAATTTATCACCTTTTTTCCCTTTGTGTACTGCTATCTTTTATACCTGCTATTCAAAACAATTTTATGACTTTACCCTTGCGCATGTATGTACAAGGCTTTTATTAAATTTATCGCTTTTCTTTATGTACCTGCTATATTTTATACCTTTTATACCTACTATTCAAAAGAATTTTATGACTTTACCCTTATTTCAATATGCAGAGAGAAGGATGCGCGCGCATCTCAAAACCGATTTCATTTTGATTTTAATATATAGAGAGATTATAGAGAGAAGAAAGACACACTAGCTGACCCAGCAAACGTTGTTCTGCCATATAACTTATTTTTAACTCCCCTCCAAATGCAATTGGGAAGCTGAAATCAAGGAAATTTAGTCACTTGGACTCATTTTGTGATATGACACCACAATAAAAAATTTTCTACATCTCTTGTATCCTCACCACATTTTGAGGTCTTTAACCCATCCTTCTCCCCTCCAACTTCATGTATGGAAGTGAATTGGGGATATAGTGTACTTCTTATCATCAGCAATCATATGAGTTCATATTAATTACATTTTTACTAATTCGAGGTTCATCAAGCTCTGCTCAAATTTTGATAATCTGCCTTTTTGAATCCATTTTGATCCAAATTAAAGAAGTCATATTCTGGTCACCAATCAAGCCCACATACAGAGTTTGATCTTTTAAGTCAATTTGGTGAGGAGATATGGAAGATTCAAGAAACTTCATTACTTAAAACTTCCTCAAATAACCGGTTTTTTTTTTTTTCTCCAAATGCACTTAGGAAGTTGAAATTTGGATATGTTGGTATCCGTGACTCACTCGTTTATGTGGCATCAAAAACAAAAAATTTGAACTATTTGCCTATTCTCCAGCCCACCTCCAAATTTGAGTGATCCGCTATTTTGAAAATTAGATATATGAAAAATAGTTACGTCCTATTCCCAAACGTACTGAGTATACGCACAAAATTTCATTAGAATTGCTCAAGCCGTTTTGGAGGAGTTTTGTTACAAACATCGTAACACAAAAATTTTATTTATTAGAAGAAATATATTTTTCAACCACGCGTAGCGCTGACAGGTGTTCATGAACTTCGATTAAATTTTGGTGAGAGACTCTTTCTAAAAATACAAAAAAAAAAAATCGTTTTTTGTTTTATCTATAAAATTCAAAATGACGGATCACTAGAATTTTGAGGGAGACTAGAAAAGAGGCAATTAACTCAAATTTTTTTGTTTTTGATCTCATATGAAAGAGTGAGTAAAGGAGATCAACATATCTAAATTTCACCTCTCTAAATGCATTTGGCAGGAGAGTCAAGGTAGAAAACTTCTATTTGAGGAAGTTTTGTGTCATGAAATTTCTTGAATCTAACATATCTGCTCATCGACCTAGAAAGGTTAAACTTTGTGTGTGAGGTTAATTGGTTACCAAAATATGGGCTCTTGAATTTGTGTCGAAATGGATGCAAAATGGCATATTATCAAAATTTGAGTAGAGCTAGAGGAGCCTCAAATTAGTGAAAATGTAGTTAATAATAACTCATTCGATTGTTGGGGATAAGGAGTATAATTATTATATCCCAATTTTACTTTTACAGATGGTGTTGGGGAGGAGAAGGAGAGGTTATATTCACGAGGGGTTGAAATTTTTTATTGCTGTGTCATTCATGATAAAATGAGCCCAAGTAACTAACCTATTTTCATTTTAGCTTCCTAAGTGCATTAAGATAGGAGTTGAAACAAAAAATGGTTTTTTAAGTGGTAGGAGTTGAAGCAAAAAAGGGTTTTTTGAAGGAATTTTGAGTCATGATATTTCTTGAATCTTCTATATCTCTTCACCAAATCGACCTAGAAAAGTCAAACTTCGTATGTAGAGTTAGTTAATGACCAAAATATGATCCCTTCAATTTAAATCAAAATGGACCGAAAATAACGTATCTTGAAAATTTGAGGATAATTTGAGGAACCTCAAGTAGTCATAATTTGAGAAATATGTGTTCATGTACTTGTTGCATGGCAAGAAACGCTAAATTTGTTCTAAATTTAAGTTCTTGAGTAGTTTTTGGAAGAGATAGGATAGAGGCTTTCAAACTTGAAATTGGTTGTGGTCTGTAGACATAATGGGCTTAGCAACGTTTTTCTAAGGCCCAATTAAAAATTTAGCTCCAGTAATGCCGCATGGCTTATTACATTTTTTTGCACGCTTTCAACTTTCATAATTTCTTACTAAATACTACTGTCTTGTAAATTAAAAAATACCATTCTATCTATGCTCTAATAATTGGAGCGTGAGGGTACCAATGTGGTTCAAACCTTTGATTAAGGAGTATTCCGATTCTAGCCTATCATTTCCTATTGATTAAATGAGTGAATATGCAGATACCGAAACTGCTTCAACCATCGTCTTTATGGGGGTGCTAACACTATATGTATCGCTATGGCGAGATAATTAATTGACTGTAGAACTGTGAGACCCACGGGCTGGAGGCTCAGAATAGTATATATACTTATATTTATTTTATATGCAGTCTTAGTAATTGTAACACCAATATTTCATTCAATAAAGATTATTATTATTAATGTATATTTGTTTTTTTGTTTTTTTTTTTTTTTTTTGTAAAAATAGCTGTAATTGCTTTATTATTTAATTTTCGAACTAAAATTTTAAAGAAAAAAAAAATGTTAGTAAGGAGTCGAAAATACATCCTAAAACCTAAGTTCTACTGTATCAGACTGCTACCATCGTTAGAAAAATTAAATAAATTGGAAATGTGGTTGGGAGAGAGTTGCTAATTTTTTGGAGTGTTTCTCATATGGATCTGAAACACATCAAAAAATTGTTCGAATCTATCAATTCTCGCTAACAAAAAAATTAATTTATTTTTGACTTGAAATGGTTTCCTTCAGAAATGGGTAGGCTAGAGGTCCAAAATTTAGATCATGTATATTTTTTTTTAATACCCACCTAGCACCTGAATATTTGCTGGAAAAAATTTACCATTGGTATTGGCAGTCCTTTCCGTCTTCCTATGCTGTTAGAGGAATATCGAACATAACAACCCTCATGATACGAACCCGCATTCACGAATATTTTCAAAATTCAGTTGAAATCATACCGGCACCGGTCCGAACACCTTTCGCCATATACGGTCCATATACACTTCCGCGAGGCTACTTTAAAATCAGCCAACGTTCGTATCCAAAGTTCAACCTGTACGAGGTGTACGAGGAATAAGTAGCGGACTGTTTCTCAAAAATGAATGCGTTGCAATCATTTGTCTTTTGGTTGGCGTAAGGTACAACGGGGCTTATAAAATCGCCATATCCTAGCGGGCGTCTTGGCGAACACGCACACAAACAAGGGCGCAGGAAAAAAAATACACTTACATAGTCTCGGATGATTTCGAATGCAGCATACGTTAGCAACAATTTCTAAACCAGAAACGCCTTTGGAATACAAATGCCGGCATATTTGCATAGCGGTTGACTAGAAGAATAAAAAATATTGACACGACTGCTACAGTATAATGTAATGCGAAAAGAATCTTATTTGTAATATAAGCCTCCATCATCGGAGTGTATACAGAAAACGACTTATTTTTTTCTTCGTGTATTTTTTTTTCCACCGTGTCTTCTCGTTGGAAATGTCGAAACGCGATGAAAAATTTATATCGAAATATTGCGAAAGATGTGCACGCGGAAATGGAGAATATACGATTCTTTACGTGTAAGGTGAGAATAAAAAGTAAATACGTATCGTGTAGAAGTACGCGATAGAAAAATTCAAATATTTGATTTTTACCTCGATGAGGTGTTACACTCGTGTCTCGCGGATGCGTATCTATGCGCATAGTGTGTACGTGGGACGAAAATTCGTACTCGTTAATCTTTCATTTTTGGCGAATATTATTTTCTGCTATGTGCGAATTTTCCAACCTTCGAACCTATCGTTCAACGAGTCGTGATGTCATTACGAGGGTTGGTAATGGTGTGATGATTAATAAAACGGTGCCAAATACTCGTATATGTAATAATGTACGAGCCTACGCCTTGTTTATTCGCATAATGAGATAATGAAACTAGACGGATGATTAAACATCGACCTGGTACAATAGCATGGACTCGCAGGAATATATCGTTCGCGCGAAGTCGTCAACGTTGCGTGTTGTAGGCTATTATAAAAACTTCGAAAATTATAAAGTTAAGGTTTTTAATTTAAATAAAATTTGTAACTAATTACCTTATACGGTGCATCTACCCAATGAATATTGGACGTATGATGAAGCGTAGGCAGCCCTCATAACTTCGTGTATTTACAAATAATTAAAATTATTTCATAATTCATGCTTCTACCTTTTTCTTTTCTTTTTTTTAGGTAATCATGACTCTAACAAATTGAAATGTCTAATGAAACTAGCTGACCCAGCAAACGTTGTTTTGCCATAATAAATTATTTCTAACTTTACCCAAAAGCGTCTGAAAAGCTGAAATCAAGTAAGTTTAGTCACTTGTACTTGTTTTGTCATATGACACCACTATACAAAATTATCTATATTTCTTGTACCCACAGCACATTTTGAGGTCGATAACACCTCCTTCTCCCCTTCAACATCATGTATGAAGATGAATTGGAGATATGGTATACTTCTCATCACTAATAATCATATGTGTTGATATTAATCACATTTAAAAAAAAAATGTAAGCAGCCATGCCGCATTACTGGAGCTGAGTTTTTAATTGGAGCTTGTTTTGATTTACTAATAACCTTGCTTAACCGTTCATGACTACAGGCCACACCCAATACCAAGTCTAAGAAGCCCTACCCTATCCTTTCCAAAAACACTTAAGAAGTTGAATTTGGCACAAATGTAGTATTTCTTGCCATGAAATAATAATGTGAACACATATTTCTCAAATTATAACTATTTGAGGGTCCTCAAATTATCTTCAAATCTTGATGATCCGCCATTTTGGATCCATTTTGACTCAAATTTAGGTGGTTATATTCTGGTCACAAACTAATCCTACACACAAAGTTTGACCATTTTAGGCCGATTTGGTGATGAGATATGGAAGATTCATGAAATTTCCTGCAGCAATTTCCCCTCCAAAAGCCGTTTTTTGCTCTAACTCCCCTCCAAAATCACTGAGGAAGCTAAAATCAAAATACGTTTGTCACTTGGGCTCATTTTATCATATGACACAGCAATAAAAAATTTTCGACCCCTCCTGTACCCCCACCACTATTTTAGGTTGATAACCCCGCCTTCCCCCCTCCAACATCATGTATGGAAGTGAATTCGGGATATAGTATACATTATTCATATTAATTACATTTTTACCTACTTGAGGCTCCTCAAGCTCTACTCAAAATTTTGATAATCCGCCATTTTGAATCCATTTTGATCCAAATTCAAGAGGTCATATTGTGGTCACCAACTAACCTCACACACAAAATTTGACCTCTTTAACTTGATTTGGTGGGAGATATGGAAGATTCAAGAAATTTCATGACTCAAAAAACTTCCTCAAAAAGCCGTTTTTTGATCTAACTCCTCTCAATATGCACTTAGGAAGCTGAAATTTGGATATGTTAGTATCCGTGACTCACTCTTTCATATGAAATCAAAAACGAAAAATTTGAGCTATTTGCCCTTCTCCAGCCCCCTCAAAATTTGAGTGATCCGCCATTTTGAAATTTTCGAAAAAACAAAAAAACTTCTGCGCATTTTCAAGAAGAGTTCCTCACCAAATTTTGAGCGAATTTTATGAATACTCGCCGGCGCTACGCGTGGGGGAAAAAATATAAAAAGTTGGACATTTGCCAGATGATTACAAATGGTCTGAAACGCAAAGATTTGAAGACCCCCCACTCCCCCGACCTTCCCTTCCCAAATCAGTTGGCTGTAATAGCTATCGTTTTGTTAAAAACTCAGCTAAAAAGCTTCGATTTGAAAAAATTGGTCTTTTATTTTATAATAAGGACGCCATCAATCTATATGATCTGCGCCAGTTTTTTTAGTAATGTAATTGCGAATATACTTGTTATAGTAACTGGTCTGGGTTCTGATTGGTCATAGGTTGCTGGCGTAATGACCAATCATAAGGCTAGAATTTGATAAAATGTGGATAGTTTCATTTCTACCTTCCTAAATAATATCGTTCAGTTTTCAGTGAACGACTGAAATTCGTTTGTGATTTGAATCATCAACTGATTTGTGTTTTTATTTTACGAGTTAGTAAAGATAATTTACGACATTCCAACTTGCTGATTGGTTGTTACACCCGTAACGTGTGACCAATTAGAACATAGATCAGTTATTATCAATACTCTATTGCAGTCTGGTGCAGATACACTTGAGCTCTGTGGGGTCTGTGCAGACTGTGTTTCACCTGCATCTATCTCTGAATTAATGATTGACATTCGTTCAGTTCGTTTTCGTTTATTAAACCAACTTGACGTTGCCATTGTTTTTAATAAAATTCAAAATTGATACTGATGAATTTTCCAAGAAAAAATACAACTAGGTAGTTTAGGTCAATGTTGCAAAATTGAAAACTGCTGTTATAACATTGTAGTTACTCCGTTCGCGTTTTTAAATTAAAAAGAACAGTTTATCATTATTGAAATTTCGGTATGTTAATTAGGGTGCTATACAGATTTCAAAAATGTGGAAATCTCATTTCGATGAAAATTGCACTTGGAACATTGTTGCATAATGCCGTCCAAATACAACATAACGCGTCGATACTTGTCCCAAAATCGGGAATGATTCCAAGCCTTTATAAACTCTTGAAATGAAAAAAATAGAAAACAATCACAAAAAATTCTGCGAAATGAAATAAATTAGAAATTGGCGCCTAAAAATCGGTAAAATCTTGAATTACATAAAAACAAAAACGATAAACTTTGAGAAATGAAACAAACAAGAAATTGGTAAAAATCTTGGGGAAAAAAATCACAAGAAACTTGTAAGAAATAGAACACGTACTAAAATCAGAAATTTGACCTTAAAATTGATAAAATCTTCAATTAAAAAAAAAATAATAATAATCATTGAAACTTCGGAATATGAAATGAACTAGAAATTTGCTCCTGTTGGTAAGATTTGTTTTACAACTAACGCTTTTATTGCTTTCCATAAGTAATTTCGCACCGTCCAAGTATTTGAAAAAAAATTGATTATAAATTTCTAGTATGGATTAAAAATTTATTTTGAGGCACATCGTCTCCAGATTTTCTTGACATTTCACCCCACTATGTTTATAACTCGTTTTCAAGGCAAGCGTTAGATTTTTTTAATGTTGAACCTGGTTTTTGATGATCTTATTTTATTATTCAGAACCCCTTAAAGAAAAAAAAACGACTTACCAACGCTTACATTGTCCATTTGTTAAAAGATACTCCTATCTCTTTTCCTTATTCATTTTTTTCACTTGGTGAAAAATATTGGTGGTACAGTGTTTCAATTCTGATATCTTGTAGGTTGCGTCATCTAGATAACTGAGCGTATAGAGTATTTATAATGACTGGTCTAGGTTCTAATTGGTCATACGTCACGCTTATAACAACCAATCAGCAAGTCGGAATGTGCTAAATTTACCTCGCCTAACTCGTAAATAATACCACAAATCAGCTGATGATTCAAATCACAAACGAATTTTAGTCGTTCACTGAAAACTGAACGATATTATTTAGGAAGGTAGAAATGAAACTACCTACATTTTATCACATTCTAGCGTTATGATTGGTCATTACGCACGTAACATATGACCAATTAGAACATAGAGACCAGTCATTATAAATACTCTGTAGCCAATCATAGATGGAATTTTTACCTATGTGTTGCTCTATTCACCTCCTGGGAGCACTCCATATAGAACTTGTAATAAGCGTTGTGACATTTCTTAACTTGTTCATATCGCCCTGGTCTCCCTTAAATGTACTTATAAAAGCTAATAAAAACGCTATCTGTGTTGAAAGTATGAAATAATTTTTGCCGCGTGTTATTAATTTCCCATGAGTCATAAAATATTGTATGACAATGGGCTATTGAAGTATGCTTAAGGCAGTAAGTTGAATTAAGAAAATTCTTATGTATCTAATAAAAGCCTGTACAAAAAAAATTTATTGCTAGAAGCTAGTGAAAAATTGTCGACTTTTCAGTTACCTGTACCCAGTCATGTAGCCTGGAAATGTCCCTGATAATAAGGGCTTCTGGAAATTAGTATAGAGTTGAACATATCTCATGAAATTAAAAACTCTCGACTCCTCTTGGCTAAGCTACTGCTTCAGCATATTATTTATTCTTGATATCACATCAAATTTGCCCTAGAAGCTCAAATTTTAGCTTATTTTTTTCAATTACTGTGCCATGTGAGATCATAATGTAAAATTTTGAATTTTTCATTTACCTTACCATAATCGATGATGTATATCCTTTTCCCGCTCCAATGCTACTTTCAGAAGCAAGGATGTTCTGTCGCACAAATCGGAAGTATGCTGTCAAGGTCGGCCACATTCATCAACCCTGACTTTCTCGCCTCCTTTCACGTTACGGTACAAGGAATTTTGATTTTTAATATTTGCAGGTGTCTGGAAAAACCTTGTTTCTTATCATTTCTGTCAAATTCTTATAATTTTCTTGTCACTGTCTTAGAACTTGAAAAAATTTTAAAATTAAGCAATTTTGGATCAATTTGAGCTTAGGCTGGTTAGAAACCTCAGTCCATTCGATCTAGCCAAACTGATGTTTTCAGAAGCTGAAATAGTGATATTTTGTATTCTCGACTCACCCTATTATAATTATGATGCTTTTGGAAAAAATTAAAGATTTTCAGAATCTCTAGCTCTTATGAAATTTGTATGGATGTGCAGTTTATATTTGATTATGTAAAAAAGTCCAATTTCTCTACCTTGTCTTCTCCAGTATCTCATGAAGGCTTTGAAGAATTCAACCGCATTGGATTTGTTATTAAATAATTCTCAATACGTGGGTATTTATATATATATATTCCATATCAAAAAGTTCAAATAAAAAAAAAAAAAAAAAAATTAAAAAGAAAAAAGTCAAATTGAATAATTCTCAATGCGTGGGTATTTATATATATATATATATTCCATATCAAAAAGTTCAAATGAAAAAAAAAAAGAAAAAAGAAAAAAATCCATCTTATAAAAATACGTTTTCATCCTTATACCCGAGGTATTCATGTAATAATTAGCCTTTATAAAAAGTTGGTTCAACAAAGGAAGGAATTTTTCACAACGAATACCGTTAACGTTTTTGTTAGCGAACACCAAGCGTTTTAAAAAATAAAAAAAGAAAAAAAAGCCAAACACTATTCGTCAAAATTTAAAATATAGCGAATTTTAACATCAACCTCGTTTTACATAAGCCGAAATCTGTAGATGTATATATAAAAAAAAAGGGAGATGAAAAAAAGCAATTTATACTTTTACGCTCATTGAAAACGGTTAATATTTGAGGCGAAATATATTCAGCTTTATGATTATACGGTAATAAAATCACTGCGTAGGTTCTTTTTTCAATTCGAATAAAAACGAAAAATCCAAAATCCCGAGAAATGAGCCGATGACGTGGTAGGAGGAGAAAAGGAATTACAATCTCATTTGAAATCCGATTCTATTAGTGGCGTATGCAGAGGCGGCGTAGTTTTACATCAACATTATCTTTAATATTATTTTTCTTAATTAAATTTTTTTACGCGTTTTGTAGGATTTTAGAAGCGTGATAATGTTGGCCATTTTTCATTCTTAATGCTAATGTAGACATAGAAGGGTAAAACAGTTCCTAGTAATGGGTTCTGTTAGTTTCTGATATGGCGTATAAAGCTACATTTACAGTATATTTTAACGGGCGTCCACTATACCTTTAATGCTTCTTGAATTATTCAGCGCCGAAATGAACCGAAACTATAAAGCCTACTAAAACGCCCGATGTAGTTTTCGATTGATGGTGGCGGTGGCAAATGGTGATTTTAAGTTGGAGTTCTTTTTTTTGTTTGTTTTCTCATTAAGTTGCATTGTTAAACACCTGTTAGAATAATTGCATACTTTGGGATTAAACGGCGCACATGTACGTAGCTAATAATGTTGAAAACGACGAATATACGAATAAACGCCAGCATGACGGAAGCGTAGAGTTTATTTGAAAAGAATAAACCGTTTTCGTTAAATTAATACGCATAGAGGGGAATATGAAATGAAAAGGTATACACGATGACGTATTCATTTTCGGTTCTTTATACATTAACGTTTGCGAGAGCAATTCCGGGTGTATTTCTTCTCTATTTCAGTAAACTTCATTTTAGTAATGGTCTGTTTTTGAAAAACCTCGCTCGCTAATATTTTACGATGAAAAGGAACCCTAGTTTATTTTTCTGTTCCGCTCTCTGATTAGATCGGTCTTTCATACGCGTTATACCGAACTCACCTCTGTACCTTTTTAGCGCATCCTCTCGTGCGGTATTTGCCTACTCGTGAGGATGGATTTATCTCGCAGATATATCAAATTAAGGAAAATTATTAAGTTAGGTGTTTTAATTTTTTTTTTCCAATCTGAATGATGTTTAAAAGTGATATACATACATAGGTAGACCGACGAGTTTTCCATAATATAAGGAATCCACAAAATGAATGAAATAGTTTTTTAGATTTTTGCAAAGCTATATAGGTAACTTGTGTCTAGGGACAGGAATGCACATCGTTCGATCTCGTTCAGTTCCTTACTTTTTAGTTCGATTCAGATTGACTCTTTGATTTCTAGACTTGTAAGTTGTAAAAACTTGATGCTTTCTTTTACAATGATTGTTATTAACATTTGGTAACCTTTTAATTTTACTGACTTAACGTTTACGTAAACTTATACAATTTCAATTAAAATTTTAATTCATGTTCAGTTTCCAAATGTTTTCTTAAAACATGCATAGAATTAGCTTGGAATTCGCATTCAAGTTCAACATATCTGATGGATACTGTAGAATTCTTTTTTGTTATTTCCTTCAGATGATACAGAACGAAACTTCTTTTGGTGCCTTACCAGGCTATATTTTCGTGGAAATGTTGCTCCATAATGCTGGCATAGCGATGACAAGATGAACTAAATATTAATTAACAATTATTGATTAATCCAAAAAAAAAAAAAATCGTGAACACAAGATCGGAAATAGAACCTATGAACACGAAGATGGTTACAAACAACTAATGGGAGAAAATGTATTCGTGAATCAGTTGAACAAATGTGCATTCTTGTCCCTAGAGACGAGTTATAGGTACTAGGGTGGAACGAATTTTGTTTTTTTTCGAAAATCGATGACCCTTAGGCAAAAAAAGTTGTCAAATGGTCCTAAAAGAATGCTCAAAAAATTTCAACCTTCTAGGTTAATATTTACCTTTCCCATATTGGGGTCAAAGTTTTGAAATTTTGATGTTTTATTCGTTATTTCGAAAAAATTATTTTTATGTCAAATAATTTTGGTTTCGAGATATTCTTTTTGTACTGCCATCCTAAAATCATAAAAAAAATTATTTATACAATTTTTTTCAATTTTTAGGGTTCTAAAAATATTTTTATAGTTTGCGATATTCGTTGAATTTCGCCCTTTTTGATCTTATACACATAATTATGATAAAATTACAAATAAATGCTACAACTATTGATTCAGTGAGTGGTATCGCTTAAACTAAATTGGAGGTCACATTTATTAAGTGTTCTCTTCCTCAGGGGTCCCCAAAACATATCGTATAACATAAAAATCATGTAGATGTGTTTCTTTCATCTTTAATCTATTTGTTAATCAATAAATTCTGTTTCAAAAATAAAATAGCAAGTTTTCAACAAACGTTCAAATGATGTGATATGACAATAACAAACTTACGCGCAAACAATTATTTATTCGTGTCTAGTATAATCAGAGCACTATTAAAAGGGAGGTATTTTGGAAAGCCATATTTGTTCAATAGAAGTTCTTCGTTTTTTCAATAAAAAAATCCTTGGGACTCATTTTAGTCCTTTAGCATATTTTCTTGGTTTAAGAGGGTTGTTTGTAAAGGTATTTTTTATTCTTAATAAAATGTTGGCACTAAATTTATTTTTTGCATTTTTTTCATTATTACTTGGTGTCATCTCTTTGTTTTGAACTTTGAATTGCTTTGTACTCTAATACCTCGCTTCGAGACAAAAAAAGAATCAAAGTTTCAATTTAAATGGCAATAACTCATTATACCCGACACGAATAAATAATTGTTTGCGCGTAAGTTTGTTATTGTCATATCACATCATTTGTATTGATTAACAAATAGATTAAAGATGAAAGATAATATGTTTTGGGGACCCCTGAAGAAGAGAACATTTGATAAATGTGACCTCCGATTTAGTTTGAGCGACCACTCGCTGAATCAGTAGTTGTACCATTTATTTGTAATTTTATCATAATTATGTGTATAAGACCAAAAAGGGCGAAATTCAACGAATATAGCAAACTATAAAAATATTTTTAGAACCCCTAAAAATTGAAAAAAATTGTATAAATAATTTTTTTATGATTTTAGGATGGCAGTACAAAAAGAATATCTCGAAACCAAAATTATTTGACATAAAAATAATTTTTTCGAAATAACGAATAAAACATCAAAATTTCAAAACTTTGACCCCAATATGGGAAAGGTAAATATTAACCTAGAAGGTTGAAATTTTTTGAGCATTCTTTTAGGACCATTTGACAACTTTTTTTGCCTAAGGGTCATCGATTTTCGAAAAAAAACCAAAATTCGTTCCACCCTAATAGGTACCCCTGAAAAATAAATAAAAAAAATGTAGTAGGGTGATTTGTTCCCTGTATGAGCGCTGCGATCCACTAAACACGAATCTCAACTCTGATTGGTTGTTTTGAATTACCCACGAGATATGGTTGAACAGATCATTCCCGCTTGACAAGAAGCTAGTAAATGATGCTAGCGCAGAACTAGTATAAATTTGAAACACTTGAGGTTAGATTTTTACTAGCATTTTGTAACTAGTTATCTACTAGTATTATGAGACTAGTCATATACTAGCTTCAAAATACTAGCAGATAACTAGCTACAAAATGCTAGTAAAAATCTAACCTCAACTGTTTCAAATTTATACTAGTTCTGCGCTAGCGTAGGTTTACTAGTATAAAGCTAGTATAAATTAAGAATTCTTTTACTATTAAAATTAATTTTTTTTTACTTTTAATTAATTTAAAAAAACAGAAAGATGCTTTTTTCCGAGATATGGTTGCACTTTTCGGCTTGTCACTCCCCATCCCCACTTATTTACTGCACATTCCAACACGAAAATTCCCTATGCCTACGGTGGGATTCGAACCTACGACCCTATGACTAGAACTAACCTACCTAACCTATACCACGCGGCCACGAGCACCTTGTGATGAATGAGCGTTCTAAGGCAGTATTTATGTTTGCGATGTGTGCGTATTCGTTTTTATAAAAATGCTTGGGAGATTTTTGCTTTTGATTTCAATCCGATAAATACACAAGATATTAAATGTAAAAATTTGATTTTTTTTTCGCAACATGATGTCGAAAACGACATATTATATGAATATTTTCAAATCGTTATATGTCGTTTTTGACATTATATTGTGATTTTTTTTTTTTTTGAACAGAATGTGTCCTTTTTTACATAATGTTGTGAGTGATATGTGTTGCTTTGTGAGGGTTTTAAATATTATTGATAGATAACTTTTCAACATAAATCTATGCCTAGCGGTCAGAAATAGGAAGCATATTGTTCTTGAAAACATCTTTTGTTTTCGTAATATACTCGGAAGCAAATTGAAACAGTTTTCATCTATACATTTTCGATGATGTGATGTCTAGAAGTCAAATACCCTAGTTCTTTATCTAATTTCACTTCTAGTAGGTGACACGCTTCTTTAGATTTCCCTATTGCTTGTATTTGACACGGTAGTACCAAAACCCATAAAATTTACTCAAGAAGTTGAATTCCACTGCTCTAAAGTCTAAACTTTCTTATATGGGGTTAGCTTGTGCTATGCTCTTCTTTATAATGTTATAATCTTTTTGAATCGGCATACATGCTTTTTTCTAAAACAATAGAAATTTCATCGCAAATAATTCTAGCGCTTTTTGATATCAGGTGTTTCTCATTATAAGTTTGAAGTGTAGTAAAAGGACTTAGTACTTGCGGATTTGTTTGTAATTTTATTCTTTCAATTTTTTCCAAAGTTGTAGGACCTACTAAACAAATATTTCGCTTTGATTGCTTAGTGATATTATGATGGCAGGAAAAAAAGCATATTATAGTAGTCCACGTTTTAAAAAGATGTTCAATTCGTTATTGTCAAATTTGTGGGAACTTGAAACTTACCAATGGTGTAGAAACCTCTGGTAATTAGGTAACAATTACCTTTCAAAAACAATTTAGAGGGGTAATTTATATCAATATTTCCCCTTCCCCAATTCTAGTGAATAATTAAAAAAAAAAAACTGAATTCAGTCAGTGTTCATTAATTCAAATTTAAAAACAAATCCGACAAAATTGAAACAATTTGTAAAGATTTTGTAAATGGTCTGAAAAAAAGATCATCTTGAATGTTACCCTCCTAAAAAAATGATTCTACGCCACTGAAATTTACTTCCTCGACCTCAGTGATATCTTTTTCATTTTCATGGACAAAGAAATATGAAAAAATCGCCATATAAACAAAAATAAGGTTTGGCATTTCATTATGCTACATTCAAGCAGCAAATGGTTATTGATAGGCTCTCTTATAGTTTTCAATTCATAGAATTTTATTAGCTAGTGCGCTACAACCTTAACAGGACTTTTCTTAAGTTATATACAGCACACCTAATATACCTAGTAGATGGTGGCAGAATGGCGACATCCCAAGATAACATGTTTATATGCGAATTATGCATATACCCATGGGAGGTAATGTTGTCAATATTCAACCCTGAAGCGCCACCTCTAAATACCTTTTTTTTTACCTGAAATTTTTTCTGTGGTGTTTTCTAAGTAAAAGGAACACTTCTAGGGGGTAAGACATCAAAATTTCAAACTTCAAATTTTTTGCATATAAATTTGACGCACCCTAGTCTATATATATATGTATAAAACCAAATAAACCGAGATCATTTCCATACATACGTAGTAATTGCGAGATCATGAGATTCGTTTGCCGGATCTCACAACGTTATACATAGCGCACGTTGTTTGCGAGGTGCAGTATATCGTGTATGCAAGTTTTCAGCCGGATCTCGGTTTAGCTATGATTTACATAAGGATATATATATATATATATTCGACTATCCTTATTTACAGGCATAACATCAGGAAACTTAATAAATTTGCGAGTAATTTGATGCTGGAAAATAACTGGCAATACGCGAGTATCAAATCTGCTAGTAATTTGATACTAGAAAATAACTAGTATCACGCGAGTATCAAATCTACGAGTAATTTGATACTAGAAAATAACTAGCATCACGCGAGTATCAAATCTACGAGTAATTTGATACTAGAAAATAACTAGCATCACGCTAGTATCAAATCTGCTAGTAATTTGATGCTAGAAAATAACTAGCATCACGCTAGTATCAAATCTGCTAGTAATTTGATGCTAGAAAATAACTAGCATCACGCTAGTATCAAATCTGCTAGTAATTTGATGCTAGAAAATAACTAGCATCACGCTAGTATCAAATCTCCTAGTAATTTGATGCTAGAAAATAACTAGTACACGCTAGTATCAAATCTCCTAGTAATTTGATACTAGAAAATAACTAGCACTATGCGAGTATCAAATCTCCTAGTAATTTGATACTAGCAAATGACTAACATTACGCTAGTAAATAGAAGCTAGAGTAAAAACGCGAGTAAGATGCTAGCTTTTTGCTAGTATTCGAGTAAGATGCTAGTAAATAACTAGTATTTTGTCAAGCGGGTTGGTTGTTATTTCAGCCAACAATCAAAGAATGCTTTCTAGATCGTGACGCACCTGGCTATCGTTTCTGAACTGATTACATTGCTCTTATGGGAGTGCAATAACTTGATATCTATATAACTTTAGAATTTTGTTATGTACTCGCGTTATTGTTAATGTAAGGCTCGTAACTATCATTACGATTAGCTCATTGAAATTAACATGGAAAAATTGGCGTACATTTCGAATAAAATGTATACTTCGTTGTTGGCGCGAATTCGCAATAGATGCGAAATTTGCGATCTGACTTAGCAAAGAATCCATTTTATTCGGGTTCGCTATATTTTTCTCGTCGACAGTTCGACGTCGGTAGGAAGCATTGAAAGCGCGATTTATGTTGTGTTAAATGGAATATAATAGAGAAAACACCTTTAACCTAAAACATTATCAATCAAGCTTTGTACGGCGTTTTATTCAGTTTCTTGTACTAGTAACACTGAAAACTACTATCAATTTTTCATTTTCGCTTTTATTCGCGCGTTAACACTGAATCGGAAAATTTTTTTCGTCGCCTCGGCGACACGGAAAACGCTTTTGGTACAAGCTAAAAACGCATTTCCGTTTTACGACAAGTACTTATATTACACTTAAGACGCAATGAATTTGTATGAACTGTATGTATCATATTAATGTCGTGTCTCGTAACGTATAACGACGCGCCCGTTCTTGAGAGGACACATTTATGATGTCGTTTCTTATCCGAAAGCTTTATTAATGTATCTTTTTAACGTTGAATGCTGCGCCACCAGCGAGCATTGGGCCCTTGAAGAGGTACAGTTTTTAAAGTCGTTCAACTTGGAATTATTATCGTGTTGAGTAACTTTTTCGGATTAGAGTCGTATTTTTTTTTTTTTTGAACTATGAGTCAGATAATTTTTCAAAGTATAACTACATATAATGGTTGATGGTTTTATTTTCCTTCAGCTGAGGTGATATCCAAACAGTGTTGCTGATATATTATAAGGTGAAAGAAAACTCCAATTCGTATTCTTTAAAGGTAGTCGTTGAAAGGTGATTTTCGTGGGTCCAAAAATTGACCTACATTTTCATAAAAGATCAATGAAAAATTTCAGAAGTAGGTAAAAATTCTAATCCAATTATGACTGGACTATTTAAATTTAAATAAAAAATAAAAAATATATAGATTAATAATTATGTTTTATTTTCTCTCATTTAACCGAAAAAAATCATGATAAATTCAGACATTTTGCTCCGTAAAGCTTTCATTTTTAAGTCTTTGAATATAATTGCACTTAAGTAAAACAGTAATTAATATTTTCAAATTTTGACGCCAATAATATCTAGATTTGGGATTTTTGGGCAGCGATTGCTTCAAGAAAAATTTTGTAATATTTTCTAAAAAATTAGGGTACGTTTCTTTGGCCACATAATACAAATTTTAATCAATGAACTTCATGAAAATGTGAATAGAACATTTGTAGTTTCGCCCCGAAATCCAGTTGGTGAAAATATTATTTTATGCACGTTTATTCGTTTGAATGTTGCATTGAAAATTTAATGTATCATCAAAAAAAGAACAAATTCGAGTATTCTTATATAGATTATGAATGAAAATGAAAAATTAAATTTTTCCGATTTTTTGAATCATGTTAAAAAATAATGAAAAAAATAGACTTTTTAATTTTTTTTTTTTCAAAATAAATTTTTCAGCTGTACAAAATAATTTTTTCAAGTGAAAAAATTTGATATAATTTTATTTTTTTTTTAATATTGAAAATAGTTGTCCTAAAATTTTATATATCTGATAATTACAGGAATGAAAATTAAAATAAGAAAAAGAAAGATAGAGAAGAGAAAAACTACTAATGCTGTAATTCGAATTTTCCTTGATGATAAGCATTCAAATTTATCTTGTTCAAATTTTATGTAATATATACCAGCCCAAATTGTTTACTAAATCGTAAGAGTTGTAAAAATCAAAATCTTTCATATGACTGGAAAGTCATACATAAATAATTCTGCTAGATATAATTTACCAAAATGCCTTCATAGAAAAATTCCATCCGCTTGGTATTTTTATTTATGATATTAAAACAAAAAAAAAAATAATACAAAATTTTTTTGTAAATAAATTAATACAATTTAATAATAGATTTGCGGTACATAAATCATGAAATTAAAAAAAAAAAAAAAAAAAAAAGGAAATAACAACCACGCACTAGATTACGCTTTTGTTCTATACATGGTAATGGATGAAATTTTAGGCGAATGGATTGTCTGATTCTGGAACAGGTTTGCCGCAGATCCTGGCCATGAACGCTTTAAAATAAAAAATGTTAAAATTAGGACTTGAAATAACAAATACCAGCGCTTCAGGTATTGGACCATGTGAGCGTTGGAAACGTGATGATAAAAGAAAAGCAAATGAAGAATGCGATGCAAAGCAAAATATTATGTTATCCGTAGCTGTTGTTATAGTAGGCCATCATTTCATTAGAACGCCTTACTAATAAAACTTACTGTCTGATGGTTGCCAAATTTTTTAACGGAAATAACCTACAGTTATTTATAAATAGTTTGGTAGGTAGGAGGATTTTAAACCATGTCTTTTAATTTCACCATGAATCTTTTAACGAATGCTAGAATAAATAAAACACATACATGCATTTAGTGTAAAATACCCTTAAAATAATTGAATGCCACGTTGTCATATTGGATTAAGTAGTTGAACGAAGTTTGATTTTTTCGGCCTAATTTTTTTGACGCGTCAGAATAGTTGCACGTTTATATCAAATGCTTAACAGATGCGCTTGAACCTTTTCAACGCATTGAATTGGCCATTTCTGAGTATTTTCAAAGAGAAAATCAAACTTCATGGAATTAGTAGGAAAAATGTTCGATAAGAATACGTAGGTGTTCTATTTAAATGGTACGTTGACTATCAGTTTGACTAACTATGAAAATTAGGCTAAGGTGAATTGTAAATAACGGTACGTGTCTGTGGAAACATAAGTCGTTTTCATTCGTCAAGTCTTCGGAGATTTTGGATTATTATAACTCACTAGATATATGTACTATCTATTCTACGCTGAGATTAGTGAGAGGATTGGTGTAATCACGCAGACGTAATAATTATGGAGTAGGATAGTCACACCAACATTTCACAGGTAGGTCATTAAAATAACTCCATTTTAGGACAACGAATTTTCCGAACAAACCTCAAGAGCTCGGGTTGCTCGCTTTGTGAACTGTGGTAGGGTAATACTGACGTATCGATCCTAAATCTATGGTATATGTTTAACGAAAGTACTTACGAACATATGGGACCATTCCATCTTCGTCTTCGGGGTCCATGCAGTCCTTGGTAACTTCTTCGACTTCTTCGTCAGTCAATTTTTCTCCTATAAGAATGCCAGGAGGTATTAATTTGACGATTTTTTTTTTCAAGATATAATAATTTTATAATGAAAGATTTTTTTGGTTTGAATTATAAATTAATTCAAAAATCCTCTGATTATCTTTTAATATAAATTTATTTCTTAAAAAAAAAAGACTACAACTTTCGATTTAAAATTCAACTCAATGCAACTAGAATGATCTGAACTTACCCAATGATAATAAAATATGCGTTAATTCAGCTCCCAACATATGGCCATCTTCTTGTTTGTCGTATAATTTCAAACATTCGATGAAATCTTCGTATACACCTTGATCTTTGTCTTTTTTCACTTGGCTGTAGATGGGCAAAAATTCTTCGACGGATATTTTCTTTTCGCCTGCGTAATGAATCGGTTAAGTTTGGCGAACACAAAACGAATTCATTTTAAAAGAAAAAACTCACCTTTCTTTTTGGTACCTCCCATCTTTTCGATGGTGGCATTTGTGGGGTTTAAATCTACGGCTCTCAATAAATCACCCAAGTAGAAAGCATCAACGCTTCCGGTTCCATCGAAGTCGTAGATGGAGAAAGCGAAGTTTACCTCTGCAAAAATAAAATTCAATTGATAATTTAATTACTCGTTCTTAGAAAGATGAAGGTATGTAATGGCTTTCGCATAATTTTTTTTCTCGACACTTGGAAAAAAATCAAAAAATAAATAAGTTGAAATGTTTTTGTGTTGCTTGTTTCCATCAATCGAAGGAGGAGAAAAGCATGCTCGAGAATTTATCTAATTTCGTATTAAAATTTACACACTCAGGATAAGTGGTCATGTAATAGTGTGGAAAACAAAAAAAAAAAAAAAAAAAACGTGTAATAGCCTCATTTTTCGTCGAAACCTCTAGTGAAAAAAATAGAGGTAAAAATTCTGAAATGTTGAAATACTCAGTATTTCTTCGTAAAATGAAAAAATGATATTTCTTTCAGGCCAGAATAAGATTAAGCTTTACATAAATTTGCGTTTAAGGGGAAATTTTTTACCTCCTCAAGGTTTCAATTTTTAAATAGATTTTCATTTGTGAGTTACAAGCAGTTTTATTTCAGTTATTAATTAATTATTTAGTTATGTTCGAAATACATATAATGAAGCATCTATAACGAGACCGTCTGTTTTAAATGTAGAAAAAGTTTCAATTGCTCTCTTGAATAAATTAAGTACTTACTTTCAATTTCGGAGCTACTTAAATCACTCTGTAAAGGAACACAAACTTCAATTAGTCACGATTTTATGCATATTGATAAATTTAAATAATTATATAATCGCGAAATTCCGATAATATTTTCATAACGATATTTTTTTTTTCGAATATACATACCATTTTGTGGTTTTAAAATTTTAACGAACAAACAGGAACCTACAATTTACTTGAATCACGACTACTAACTGTACCGCTGTATTAGGGAAAGTGTGATAGGCCCTCTTTCGTAACTTTTGAAGCGTAGGTTATTTTTAAACCATCGCCGGGAATCGTTTACCAGCGTATGTAATATGTGCCAAGTCTACTTTTCCATCTATAGTCTTTAAGCAAGTTGTAAAAATTAACACCAGTCGACGAATACCCAAGGAATGTGGAACTCAGATGACGCTGAATTTTAGAATTGAATTACGATGATGTTATGATTGACTGCTTTGGCAACGATGTATAGTTTTATTATATATTATATTATAGGTTTTTTCACTCTTTTTTCGATATTATTCCTATTTTATATTGCATTTGTTAGCGGTTAACTTTTTTTTAAATGATAAAAATTAGCCGTCATGCCGCGTAAGTGGAGTTGAATTTTTGATTTGGGCTTGCTCGTGTTTGCATGTAATGTTGTTAAGCTCTCTTTACGTCTACGTTCAGTGTTGAAGCTAGGAATCCCAATCAATCCATTCCTTCTAAAACCACCTTACTAGTTGAAATGTGTAATACTTGTTAGCTGAGTTTCGTATTGAAAATGATAGCTATTGCAGCGTACCTGATTGGGAAGGAGAAGTTGTAATGTAGATCATCATGAAAAGAATATTGGTATAAAAATTATACAAATAATTGTCTAATAAATTCATTCCATAACAGGAAATATCACCGCACTGAATCCCTAAAAAAAAAAATGTTAAAAAACGTAAGCAGCCATGCCGTATTACTAAAGCTGAGTTTTTAATTGCGGCGTGTTCAAATTTGCATACAACATTGCTAACTCTGAAAATCCCTATCCTATTCCTTCCAAAACCACTTAAGAAGTTGAATTTATAACATGTGTGATATTTCTTGCCATGCAATAATCATATGAACACATATTTCTCAAATTATGACTATTTGAGGCTCCTCAAATTATCTTCAAATTTTGTAAATCCGCCATTTTGGATCCATTTTGACCCACATTTAAGAGATCATATTCTGGTTATGAACTAACCCTGCATACGAAGTTTGACCTTTGTAGGTCGATTTGGTTAGGAGATATGGAAAATTCATGAAATTTTTTTAGTGCAGCAGTCTCCCCTTTAAAAGTCGTTTTTTTACTACTCCCCTCCAAATTCACTTGGGAAGATGAAATCAGAATAGTTTAGTCACATGAGATCATTTTACAATATAAAAAATTTTCCAACTCTCATATACCCCACCACATTTTGAGATCAATAAGCCCTCCTTGTCCCCTCTAATGTTATGTATGAAGGTGAATTTGAGATATAGTGTTTCACTAATTTGAGGCTCTTCAAGCTCTACTCAAATTATGATAATCCGCCATTTTGGATCATTTTGATCCAAATTCAAGAGGCCATATTCTGATCACCAACTAACCTTACATAATTCGATAGAAGATTCATGAAATTTCTTTCTTATTGCAGCAGTCTCCCCTCTAAAAGTCATTTTCTACTCTAACTCCTCTCAAAATGCACTTGAAAAGCTGATATTTGGATATGTTGGTGTCAGTGACTCACTTTTTCATATGAGATCAAAAACGGAAAATTTGAGCGATTTGACTCTTCTCCAGCCTCCATCAAATTTTGAGTGATCGGGCATTTTGAATTTTTTCGAAAAAACAAAAAAAGCGCTTTTGCGTATTTCCAAGAAGAGTTACTCACCAAATTTTAAGCGAGTGGAAGAAAAAATATATACATCAAAAAGTTTGACATTTGCCAGATGATTACAAATAGTCTGAAACGCAAAGGTTTGATGGCCCTACCATCCTTCAACCTTCCTTTACCTAATCAGGTAGTCTGTAATAGCTATCCTTTATGAGTTAAACTCTGCTAAAAATTTTGAAAGTGAAAATAGTGATAAAATTGTGTTTGCTATCCCTTCAGAACCAATGTAAAAATATTCACCAAGGGATTGAAGGTGCTGCATTTTCTTTCCTGATATCAGATGTCTTGCTTTGCCCTTCTTTCACTATCTGAGGACTTACGGAAGCTTAAAAGCAATTTTGTGATAAATGTCGCATGTGTGGTATCCTAAGTTTAACGAAGTGGGTTCTATCAGTAGTGTTGATATGCGATTATGGAATTCATAACGTATGTAATATGTATGTTGGAGGTTACCTCCTATATCGAATCAATACGAAAGTAATACTAGTAATGGATTACGATTCGAATTTTATTTATAATTCTCCACTGTGTGTAAAAATAGATGTACAATTTGTTGGTAAACGTCGTTCAATTTTCGTAAAAAAAACTATTTTTCATTTTTCTGCGGAATTTTATTCATCGTGCTCAACTCAGGGTAGTTGTTGCGAGGAACGAACTATTAAAGATAGATCATTAGTTAGATGAGCTGCTATGTGTGCGACTAAAGGACATAAAATTGTTTGCTTTCGCTCGTATACTATACGGTTCATTATGGACTTGAAGGAAGAGCTTGGTGCGTTTTTAATATCCCTGCGGAATGGAGGATTAAAGTGATGGAAAAATATTTCTCCGACTGGTGAATGAAAAACCAAGATGTTTATTTTACCAAGCTGATTTTTAATTATGAGTTGTTGCATCTATGCGATTCATGTAGAAATGTTGAGGAATTTTTATAAATATTTGGAAGATAGTTTTTATATTTGTTATAATTGCCGAGTAGTTGGATGGAATTAATCTGCATAAGATTGTTGATCTATTTAAAAATTGAAACCTTGAAAAGTTAAAAAATTTCCCCTTAAACGCAAATTTATGTAAAGCTTAACCTTATTCTGGCCTGAAAGAAATATCATTTTTTCATTTTACAAAGAAATACTGAGTATTTCAACATTTCTGCATTTTTACCTCTATTTTTTTCACCTATTAATAAAAGAAAATTTTTCAAGTGTTTGGTATATACATTTTTTCAAACAAATTTCTTTAAAACACGAGTCACAAATGAGGTTTCATTCATTTTGTTAAAAAAGAACCGCCTACGTTTCAGCATGCGATGCAAATATGTATATTTATAAGTAATGCTATATTAAAATCGTTTAAAATTATGATTGTAAAAGATGAAAACAAGTATAAAATTAAAAAAAAAATTACAATAAAAATTTAAATTATAAAGAAATATTTTTAAAAGTTATGTTGATATTATATCATAATAACAAAAAATAATTATGCGTTTATCAGTGTTCTTATTAAAAATTCGGCTCCAGTAATACGACATGGCTGCTTGCAAATTTCTTAAAAATGTCGGATTTTCATGCTAAACACTTTGTACCGTTTGTCCGGAGTCTAAACGCTCCCATCAATGTTTTATGTATTTCGATTACTGTATTTCACTGTTTGGGATTCAGTATCGGAAAAAATTACAATAATAATATTTGAATATTCTACGACTGTTCATAACTTAACATTCAGATGTCATAGAATTTTTAAAACATTTTCACAAAGTTGGGCATAATTTTGAAATGTAAATTGGAATTGAAACGAGAGTAACAAATTCTCACTATGAAATCTCTTGAATAAGAAAGTTTTTAATTATATTTTTCGCGATTAAATTAAAAATACAACGCTAGTCCTTACGTGTGATGACAATAACTAATATGTCCAAAATTACATTGTTTAAAATTTTTGGTTTACTTTCATACTTATTTTCATGCCTTGTACTGCTACAATGGCCAGAGGCACGGCTTGGATTAATTATATTTAAGAAAGGAGATGGTTATTTTTTAGAAATCGAAAGAGCTTGACTGTAGTATTTTAGGTTGTTTTTTAAAATTTCTGGTAATCTAGGTGGTAAGGAAAGTTAGGTACGCAATTGATTATTTTTTTAAACATGCTTTTCAATTTTTATTTTTCGTGCTCCTAAACGTAGTTTTTTGAAAGAAACCAACATCATAATTTAGTTTCATAGTTTTTTGTAGTTGCATTGTTAATCCAAACTTAAAATTTTTAAATATGATTTTTTTTTTATATTCTTCAGTTTCCTTGTACTCACCCACTTTTTGTTCACACAAAGCTAAGATTCCTGATTGTAGATTTTGAATAGCAAAATTACTGTAATATTTTCAATATATGTTTATTTTTATTTTTGCTCCTTTAAATAAAATTTGTACACTATAATTCGCTCTTATAATGAATTATCCAAAATGCGTTAATTTTTTTGTTGTATTTTAATTATTATTTTATATTTTTTATGTATTTTAATTTTCCAACAAATGATTTTGCTGTTGGAAAAAAATTACTAAAAAAACATGTATTACCTGTTTTTTAATGTCTTTTACGCAACACTGGTTTAATATTTAAGTTGAGTTATTTAAAGTAGAACAAAATTTTTCGGTGCGTTTACTCTTTTTTTTAATTTTATACTTTTTATGGCAGTAAAAAAAAAGAGAAATCGTAATAAAAAAAAAAAAAAAAAACTATTCTGTGACGTCATGACTCTTATACCAATTGGCTTGCGACATAGGTCGTTTCGGCCGAAACTACATACGCGCCAGAGAGTAGCGCTGGAATACCACAGATAGCGTCATCGCCTCACCCTCCTCTTCTTCGCTTTGCCCCGACACACCTTGAAAATAATCACTTCCTGTCGAAAAGTATGAATCGGCTAAAGATGAATGAATGAAAAAACTTATGAATGTAAATGTGTCGCGTCGGTGTTAGAGTGTACATGTTGTTTGTGTTTTGGCGGAGCGCGGGTAGTTTAGTGTTAGATTAATAAATTATACAATGGCGGAAACTAAATCGTTAATTAGAACCGAAGAAAGACTGAATATTAAAATCGGTAAGTTGAAATCGCGTCTCGAACGCATATCTACACAATAAAGGAAATCCTACACGGATTCTAACATTGACACATTTTGCATCACAATAATAAATTCGAAGGTACTCGAAATATGCTTCATTAAGGTTTAGGTTCAGGTTAATTATCATTATCGTAGTTCCGTAAGTATTTTTGTTGAAAATTACTCCTCTTTAAAATACCACCGCTCGGTTTGATATTCAACTTGTTGCATTCATCCATCTTTGTTTACAATCTCGTGTAATCTGTGACCATTATATGGTTCGAACTGGCGTTCAAGTATGTATAAATATTTTGATATACGCGATGTAATTTCGTTCTCAGTGGTTCAGTTATTGAAGTAAATTTGTTTATTTTGTGTAAAAAAACGTATTTATATTAGTGTATGCGTGATTCTATCACAATGATCTGAACTACTTGTTGCATGTGTACAGGTGAAGCCAAAAATGTTGTCCAACGCACCGGATCGAATCACACTAGAGATATATACTGCGCTTTATCACTCGACCAAGAAGAAATATTCAGAACTTCGACTATTGAAAAATCACTCAGGTGAGTTTAGTGTTGGTTTTATCGGTGGTGTTTTATCAGAAGTCTTTCAGATATCGGTTTACTACCAATGTGTTTCCTATATGGTGGATTTTTTCCCTTTCTATTTTGTTCGAGAATTCTCTGCGTGCGACAAAAGTATTTTTAAAACTCGACGCACTATGCAGTAAGCTTAGAAATGGCTTATGTTATTTTAACGATTTCTTATTGGTGGAGCGATTGATAAAACGGTCGTAAATACGTTTTGCATCGGATATAGTAATTCGAGCGATGTAATTATTTCCATAAAAATAAACAGACTAGAAAGATCGCGGACGACGAATGATCGGCGTGAACGCGCATTCGGAATTAAAAGTTGCACAGGAAGTTTTAGCAATAGCATAGAAATATGATCGCAGCGATGACCTCCATTATTCGCATGATTCAATATTCCGACACCTTATGAGACCGCCGGATTACGCAACGTATGTACGTGAAAAGAATAAAGTACACGGATTAGAATTTAAACAGTTTTTTCTCTCCGCTCGCCGTTCTCGATGTATTGTAAATTTTAAATTCCAGAATTTCATTATGATATCTGTTTAATTATTAGAATTACCGAGAAATAACATCCATCTAATCTGTTAACGAGATATTTAGCCAAACCGGTTATTATTCATATTGGTCGCCGGATTCGAATTTATCGGTGGAAATGTATACGCGATTTTTGTAAAGCATTGTTTAATTTTTTTTATTATGGTCGCGCGCGTCCTTGAGCCAGCTATGCCAAATGAAATTACATATGCGTGTAAACCTGTTACAAATGAAATGACATCCGATTTAAAAAAAAAAAATGAGGAGAGATCGTCCTACGCTCGCATTCTTGCTTTGACAAAATCGTCGAGCAGTTTAAAATTTTGCGTAGATATATGGTACGCGCAATAGGTAACGAAAACAAACCAACGTTGACTTGGTATACTTAATTAAAGACACGGTGAGATTAATATTTGCTAAGACGTCGTATACGAAGTTACGATAACAAAATATTATCTTAAATCCCGCGATTACCGCAATGGAGGAAATCCTTAATCAGTTGAAAAAACTGTGTAATATTTTTTTGAGGAATACCCGCATCTATATCTATGTAGGCTAAGTAATGAATTAAGACCGGATGTTCGTATACAGACTATATATTTATTGTATAGACCGGATGTTGATATGGCATGTAGGTAGGTAACGTTTACATGGTAGTCGTTATCGCTCGTATTATAGTATTTAGGTATTCGGAAATCGCAGCATTCATTAGGTAACTAAATGAGCATCTTGGTGAAAAGTCTAACATTTTTTTCTCTCTCCAGATGTAGATAACCAGTTCTTTTTTTTTTCGAATTAATTTTTTTCTCGTGGGCAGTCTAGCTGGAATTTTTTTGACGACTGAAATTTTTATTTCACCATCGTTTATTAGTTTCTTGTGATGTCTTAATTTATGAGATAATTTGTCAAGAAATCAATACGAGTGAAGTGTAAGAGTTTTTGAACTTCGAAGAAGTGATGAAGGTATTCGAGTTCGAGCTTAGGGCTCCTCAAATTATTCTCAAATTTTTACGATCCGGTCAACAACTAATCCTACATACAAATGTTGATCTTTGTTGTTACATTGCTCGAGGAAATATGGAAGATGCGTGAAATTTACTGTTTTTTTTGCCCTAACTCCCCTCCAAATTCACTCGGAAAGTTGAAATCAAAATTGGTCAATCACATGAGCTCATTTCATCATATTACACCGCAATGAAAAATTTTCGACTTTTCATATACCCTACCACATTTTGAGGTCGGTAACCGCTCTCTTTCCCCTCCCTTTCCCCTCCCTTTCCCCTTCCCGTATTATGTGTGAAGGTGAATTTGAGATATGATATACTTCTTAGCCTTATTGTAATTATGACTTCAACTGAATCGCACTTCTATTAATTTGAGGCTTCTCAAGTTTCACTCAAATTTTGATAATCCGCCACATTGGATCTATTTTTACTCATATTCAAGAGATCATATTCAGGTCACCAACTAAGCTTACGTACAAAGTTCGACCTCTATAGGCTGATGTGGTGACGAGATGCGGAATTAAATGACTGAAAACTTCTTCAAAAACCAATTTTTTGCACTTGATGATTTTTTCGTGTGATATTAAAAACTAAAAATTCGAGATATTTGCCCCCTCTCCTGCTCCCTTCAAAATTTAAGTGATCCGCCATTTTGAGGTGTATCGAAAAAAAAAAATGTATCTTTTTCGCATTTTCAAAAAAAGTCTCTACCCAGATTTTGAGCGATCTTCATGAATACCCCTCTGGGTTATGCGTGTGGGTGCGAAATATAATATATACCAAAATGTTGGACACTTGCCAGATAATTACAAGTGGTCTGAAACGCGAAGATTTAAAGACTCCCGGCTCCTTTCGACTTTCGCAAATCAGATTGGCTGTAATAGCTATCGTTTTTATTAGAAACTCAGCTAAAAATAAACATTGATAAACAACAAACGAAACGAACCTTTTATCAGATCATTACATTTTGTCTTTTATAGTTTCAATTTCGATAATTATTAGTTTATTACGATTTTTGTACCGAAATTGAACATCGGTAATTTTTATTTTTGTATTTCTCATCTCCCCTCCTCCGCCCTAACGAACGAAAAAATGAAATATTTTTCTATTTCACCTTTGACCTCACCAAAACAAAATCCTTGGTTATTCCACTACCTTTAGGTCAAGTTCAAGTTACGTTTCGATGTTGATAAATTATTATAGCGTGTCTAATTGGCGATGAAAGTAATGAAAATATGGTTGGTTGAGGCGAATGATGAAAAAGTGGTGATTTTTTATCTCCCCTTCCCCGTCACTCACCCCATTTCTTTGACAATGAAACGTCATACTTGTAAAATTCAGAATTAACATACTATTTTTGTCTTATAGCGTATATCACTTTTTTGGTTATTGTAACGATATCACTTGGTAAGATTGTTTCCTTTTTTGTGGAGGGGTTGGGGGTTGGGACGCGGTACAGGAACGTATTGCAAAATTATTAGACACTCGGAATTATATTTTTGAATGATAGGTTCATCGATCCCCGAGCGATGGTAGTGGAGGAAAATAGAGTGCCAGGGATTTGGGCTTTTTGAAAGAATTAATAGTAGTGCTCGCTGAATATTTGTAAAATAGCCCCTAGAGCGTTCCTAAAAGTGTTTCAGTTTCTACAGGTGACGGTTACATCCCCCCCTCTCCCCATAATGTTTGGGAGGGGAAAGCGCTGGAGTTTGAAAATTTGTTGATTATTTAAAAAATATAAAAAATATTTTTAAAATTAGCATGGGAAATTGTTATATGTATTTTGCTATGTAAAGAGTAAAAAAAAATTTAGTTCTGAATTTTTTTGCTATTCAGGGGGTGTAAATTTTTTTATTTTTGAATAATAATTCAACAAATTTCAAATTTCACGTATTTTAAGCAACGATTATTAAACGTATAATTCATTTATTCATCATTTAAATATAGTATGGATTTGCTTTCGGTCTGAGGACACTCAAACATCACGAAGTGGCAAATTTTTAGGGAGTTTCAAAATATTACAAATTTGCTTCCATCATACTTTGAGAATGCTTGTATGATAGAAATTCGACACATTGGGTTTTTTCTTTGTGGCCTTTAGTAAATACACGTGTTGTTTAATAATCGTTTTTGGAAATACGTGAAATGTGCCATTTTTCAAATTATATGAATGATGAAAAAATTGTTAATTTTTTTCGGTCATTAGACAAGAACATATTAATAGCAGTTGTAGAAAATTCGAATTGTCTTAAAATCTTTTTTGGAATCTTTTTTCTTTCAAGAAATTGTCATATATGTTTTTAACTTTTATCTGACTATGGGGGAGATAGCCAGAATTTTTCAACATACTTATTATTGTAGTCATTTTGGAACTATTGGCGGGGGGGGGGCAGTGATATTGATTTTCGAAAGAAAACTTGAAATAATAATTAAATTTTTCTCCGGTTATTCGTATCAGATTTTTTTGATGTAATGAAAAATTATCGAAAAATATTTTTTTGAAATCGTAGAAAATATCAAAAATTTTCAGATTCTTTTTGTGATGAAAAAATGTCCATAACAGTGATGTAATAATGTTTTGTACTCTTTAGAGCTATTTTAAAATAATTTGTCGCTTGGAAATGAGTAGGGGAACACTGTATTTTGGTTAAAAATTAAAGTATAATTATCCGTAAATACTCTTTGCGATTATAATTTTCGATTTTTTTGCCATTCATTTCACTTTATAAATTGATGTTTTATTGTAAACTAAATAATAAAAATTATATCGAATACGTATTTCAGTGTGAACAATTTTTTTACATAACCACTCGAAAAATTTTACTCAACTTTATTCCACCCTGTAAAAATTTTGAATCGCGAAATAGAAATTACAATTATTATTATTTTACCAACTTATCGTCGTAAATGTTAATTTTTGAATACATAATATGTATTTTTGTTGAATTTTTGGCAACTACTTCGACAGGCGTGCGAGATAGTTGAAACTCTGTTCTTTGTTTTCGTCGCACATCGTATGTGCATCGATGTACTCATGTATCGAAAATATCGATAATTATGCATCGCTTCGAGGCATCGTTATCGGGTTTTTACGCTTTGGAAACGAATGAAAAAAAGAAACACAAATGAACCGTGAATAAAACTAACAATAGATAGTAAGCACAATTATTGATAATGATAACAAGTACGTACTCTTCTTGCACCTTTGAGAAAATAATTTTTTATCATTTTTTACTCTCGAATGCTGGGAATACGTTCATATTTCTGGCTGTAGATTTGACAACGTAGTTCGAAAGAAACAACTTTGACCATACTCTGAATCTGCAACCGAATCAGTTTTTGAAAGGAGGGTCATTTGCAGTGAAAAATGAGTGGACTTTTTTTTGCAAATACAAATGGATCGATACGAACGATTTTTTGCCATCGTGTAGATCCCTATGAGAAACATTTGGGAAGAAATCAAAAACCTTCCCTTTCTCCTATTCTTCCTCAATAGTTATCTTTTTCCATCCTTATTTGATTTTTTTTAGCTACGATAATGGCCTAGCACAAAAATTAAACCGAATTTTGGAATGAACTTTTAACTTATAATAACAAATTTTTTCAAAATTTTAGTTAGGGTGTTCTATAGTTAAAATTTACAAATAGTGAAATGATAGTCATAATATGGAGATATTTTTGAGGAAAAAACCCAACTGGTACAAAGGATAGAAATTTCGTATCTTGCATCTTTGCCACTTGGATCAATAAGAAATCGTAGCTGACAAGAGAAGGGTGCGAGGTTAAAGCTGCGATTTGGACCAAATATGTATCATTTGAAAGTACCATGAGTCGTAGGAGTAAAATTGAATCATACTCGTTCGGCCGCTTGTTCACTAATTTCCACTAACTTCTCAACGTGTCGATAAAAAAAAATTGAAACAAAAATTGATCCATCCAAATGAATACTTTGAAATGGAAATTATATCTATTAACTAGAAAGCTAGTGGACGCTCAGTTCCTTCAACTTTCCATTTTTCGTACTCGATGACATTTCAGTACGTCAGATGTATCCGTTTGTTAGAAAAATCATCAAATCGATGTATTGGGAAATGCTGATCACCTGTCTAAAGATTTTTTTAGAATTTAGCTGAGTTTTTAATGAAAACGATAGCTCTTACAACCTACCTGATAACGGAGGTTGGGAAAAGGCGGAATCTTGAAATGTTTGTCTTTCAGACCATTTGTAATCGTCTGACAAATGTCCAACTTTTTGGAATATATACTATATACTATATTTATTCGGTTTTGGAAGGGATAGTATAGCGGTTTCCGACTTCGTAGTGGGTGTGGCCTGTTGACGTGAAAAGGTTAACAGCGTTATTTGTAAACGTGAATAAGCCTCGATTAAAAACTCAGCTCCAGTAATGCGGCATAGCTGCTTACGTGCTTTTTTTTTTAAATTTTTAACATGACTAGTGCCTCCTCGCCCCTTCGGGGCTCGCAATAAAAATTAAATGAAGACAAAAAAAAGTAATTTTATTAGACAAGTACTGCTACATTCCAAACTGCACAACCCAATTTATTCTTATTTGTTACCCCCACCAAGAGTTCTTTGTTTCAGGATAGACTCGTCCCTTTATACCTTTGTATATCTGCCATTTTAAACAATTTTACAACTATACCCTTACTCTTGCCTATGCACAAAGCTTTCATTGAAATTTATCACCTTTTTTCCGCTTTGTATACCTGCTATCCTTTATATACTTTTTATACCTGCTATTCAAAACAAGGTGCGCGCGCATCTCAAAACCGATTTCATTTTGATTTTAATATATAGAGAGATAACGATAACTATTACAGTCTACCTGATTTGGGAAGGGAAGGTAAGGAAAGGGAGGGGAGAGTGGGGTCTTCAAATCTGAACTTGGTAAGAGACTCTTCTTAAAAATCTAACATAGGTACTTTTTTGTTTTTTCGAAAAAAGTTCAAAATGTCCGATCACTCAAACTTTGAGGGAGGCTGGAGACGATGCAAATAGTTCAAATTTTTTGTTTTTGATCTTGAATGAAAGAGTGTATTACGGACACCACCATATCGAAATTTGAGCTTTCTAAGTGGATTTGAGAGGAGTTGAAGCAAAAATAGCTTTTTGAGGAAGTTTTGAGTGATGAAGTTTCTTGAATCTTCCATATCTCCTCACTAAATTAACTTAGAAATGTCAAACTTTATGTGTGCGGTTAGTTAGTGTGGCCAAAATTCGACCTCATTAATTTCAATCAAAATGGATCCAAAATGGTGGATTATAAAAATTTGAGTAGTGCTTGAGGAGCCTCAAATTAGTAAAAATGTAATTAATATATGAACTCACATGATTATTAGGGATAAGAAGTATACTATATCCCTAATTCACCTCTATACATGATGTTGGAGGGGAGAAAGAGGGATTATCGAATTTGAAATGTGGTTGGGATACACGAGGTCGAAAATTTTTTATTGGTGTATCATACGACAAAATGGGCTCGAGTGACTAACTTGTTTGATTTTACCTTCTCAAGTGTATTTGAAAGGGAGTTGGAGCAAAAAACCGCTTTTGGAGGGGAAATTGCCGCAGAGAAGTTCATAAATCTTCCATATCTCATCACCAAATCGGCCTAGACAGGTCAAACTTCGTGTGTAGGTGTAAGATTAGTTGATGACCACAATATGACCTCTTCAATTTGAGTCAAAATGCATCCAAAATGGCGAATCATTAGGATTTGAAGTTAATTTAAGGAACCTCGAGTAGTTATAATTTGAGAAATACGTGTTCATACGATTGTTTCATGGCAAGAAATACTACGTTTATTCCGAATTCAACTTCTTAAGTAATTTTGGAAGGGATAGGGTAGGGGTTTTCAGACTTGATATTGGGTATGGCCTGTAGTCACGAATGGTTTACCATCGTCATTACCAAATCGGAGCAAGCCTACGTTAAAAACTCAGCTCTTGTAATGCGGCATGGCTGCTTACTTTTTTTTTCTAATGAATTTATTATTTCGATTACGATTTCGAAGAAAAATATGTTGATGGGTCGGACTGTTACCAGTACCGATGTTATTACGAGTACGAATAGATATAGGAACGAAATCACGTTATCGCGATAACGTGTACAGATCGAATTCCATATGGTAGAGGGGCGGTATCGAGCACGTCGTCGTGTCCCGAAAATAATCGGATTTTTTTCGAATATTAAAAGAGTTTTCGGTACCGTTGGCGTTTGATCATTTTGTAATTACTCGCGAATCTTCGACAAGGTTATCCGATGGCGATTAAGCCGATAGCGAAGCCGGCGAGAAATTTACACGTATCGACGATTAAGCGACGTATAAGTGGCTAATGAAACGGCGCGGCGTGTTACCTGCGTACGAAACGAGATCGTAATAGTGGTATTTACGTTGGCGCGCGGCGGATATATTGGGTGACCGTATGGTATACGAGTATCGCGTTTCGTCAGCGTTAATTGATAATCGTTTCACCGACGAACCGTTCTGTGTTCGGAGATTCGACGTTGGATTCGTTGGAAAAACTCTCTCATCGATGTGACTCACTGGTTAGTGGTTCTCAGTGGAAAATACGCCTGCGATACCTTACGATAATGGCGAGGAAGCGGCGTTTAATGATTGGATTATTAGCGAGGCGATTATTTTCGTGAATTACGCGTAGCTCGAGCATCTTTGATTGAAACGAGCAGGTAATACGAGGCGTACGTCGGGTAAGTTCGTTGGAATATTGGTTTCAGGTTATCCGGGTGTCCGTGTGTCGTATTCGAGATGCATTTATAAATACACAAGTACCAACGGTATAGGACGCGTACCCACACACGCGTTCGTAACGAATATCGTGCGCGAGGCGCGTTCACTTGACCATTATTGGATGTGGACAGGGGTTGGTAAAGTGGTACGTTACGTGCGAAGGACTCGTTCGATATTGTGCGTCAGCGGTCGTTGAAGAAGTTTGGGCGTCGTTTTGTTAATGAGTTGATTGAGCGTGAACATTATGGCGAATGGATCGCGTATTTTTCGTCGGCACGGCAGCGTCTTTCGGTGAGAGGCGAGTGGCGAATGGCGATTACTTATATGGCGAAGTTGGCCGAATGATAAATGTCGAGTCACATTTTCTGCCAGAGGGAAATCGTCGTTTTTATCCGCAAAACACGGTTAGAGGAATGTATCGTCGGGGTTCGATGAAAAAAATCTATGTGCAAAGATTAATTAAAAATGTAAGCAGACAGGCCACATCAATAAAGCTGAATTTTTAATGTGGGTATTTTTGGACCAGTACGATTGATATGTATGTGGACCATTTGTGACGGTAATATCGTAATATACGTATGATTGGTTCGATGTAGACTTGAAATGGTGGATAAACTGAATTGAAGTTGAATTCGAGCAGCTTCCATTAGCTAGAATTTCTTCGTAGATAGGTTCGTGTATATCGTGTATGGTCGCTGAGACTAAGAACTCCTCTTGATTCGAAGGAAATATCTCAATATTCGGAGAATATCAATTGGATGAGAATTTTAATGAAATTTGATAAAGTGCATGAGTTTTCTTCTTATCAGTATCGTGAAAATGTGATAACATTGCGGAAAAAAAACAGTCACTGAAGATTGATAGTTGAGCTGGAGATCAATTTAAACCATCACATTACATAATTACACACTCGATATCTCATTAGTAAATCATAAAATATAAATCAAAATTCTCATCATTCACTGATAAGGGAAAAGCACAATGATAATGGAAGGATTCGAATGCGATGAGAAGTGTAGAAAGTACATTCACCTTCCTACTACAAATACCATTTTACCTTGAACTGTAATCAAGATTTCAGCTTCGTAATGTAAACATATCAATATCGATTTATATCGATATGTTCAGCATTTTCAGAAATATCGATATCTTCCGATATTTTAAAAAATAACAAAAAATGATGGACTACTTTAATTTACATACGAAATATACCCGATAGTATTTTACAATTTTTTGAATAGTAAAATAAGTACGTATTAAATACCGAGAAAAAAAAATTGTCGAGTCAAATCGATATTACAACCGGTACTAATTGGGGACTAGAGTTTTTCTGCGGAAATTTACAGCCAATAGGGTCCTTAACAATCCCTAACTTTTCGCAAAAAATCGCCCTGTTGCTTCTCCTCCAGAACCAGTTTTTCGCCCATAACAAGCGTTCTAATCTAGATACAGAAGAAAAGTCAAATTAAAAAATGAAGCTTATCAGATTTCCAACAAAAAATATTATCACACATTTTTTGCCCAAGTTCATAGAATCGCGGTAAAACGACCTTGAAGCGCGTCAACTTTCATTGTATATAGGACCATAGCGCGACGTTGGATATACTCCACCACGTTGCGCGAGTATTGCATGTTCTCATCGGTGCAAATGACTACTAGGTACTAGGGTAGAACACATTTTGGTTCTCTGGAAAATCGATATGGTGTAGTATGGTATTTTAGAGCTGTTTCGAATAAATATCGGTATTGACGTTTTGGCGCGTAAATCGAGATCGAATACGGTATTACGAAAACTCGAACCGAATTAAATGGCTGTGCCAACTGGATCGGTGCAGTTTTCTAGATCCCACACAATGTGTTCGAAGTTGTTTTACGTGTTTGGTGAATTTCAAAATACGTACTATGTACGAGCGCGTCTTATGTAAGAATTATTAATCATTAACGTACGCCTTCGGGTCCGTGCATATATTTACGACGAGTTTCAACCGAGGAAGTTTGATGGGCGAAGAAAGTTGCGAGATTGAATTCGAATTTTGTAGTAGGGGAATTTCAGTTTTTTTTTTTTTTTTTTTTTGGAATAATCCTTTGGGAAATGGAAACGAGGTTTAGATGGATGAACTCCGACGATTAATTAGGATTCATAATTTTCTTTAAGTCCATTTGTCGACGATGTTTATTTTTGAAATTGAAAAACTGCTTGAAAATGAAACAAACAAAAATAATGAATTGGAAAAAAAAATTTCAACGAAAAATGTTCTCATTTTAGTTTCCATTTTTTCGTATTGAATATTTAATGCAATTTCTTACGTTTTTGAGGCTTATTTCATTTTTTCCCTAATTTTATTGTGAATCATGATTACTGAATTTAGTATTTCGCATATTTATTTTGTTATTTAATTTAAATTGAATTTTAATTGGTTTTTTCTTTGCTACATTTGAAATGCTATCTGGTCAGCCATGTAGTCGAGAAATTTTTCAGTCTGAATTTATTTGCTATGTTTTAAATTTTCAGATTAATCTGGTGTATTAATTTTTTTTTTTTTGATATTTTGGATATGCCGATATATTATTTTTGAAAAATGTTGAAAATTGTAGGAAAGTTGGATTTGAATTGGAAAAATTTTATATCTGTTTGTACTGTCGTTAAAATATCGTTCTGAGAAAAAAGATCAAGTCGAAGATGCCAAAATAATTTGAAAAAAATGGGAAAATTTAATTTTACGTTGAAATAAAAAATTTCTAGTATCACATTACGTTTTATCGTTCTCAAAATTTTCGATCTCGAAACTTTGATATGATCGAAATTCCAAAGTGGATAGTTTTCGAAAGAAACGAATAAAAACCCATTGCAGCTGAGTTTTTAATGAAGGTGTGTTCAGATTTGCTTATGATTACTGTTGGTAGTGTCATACACACATCCAGTACCGAGCCTTAAAACTCCCTCCAGCATCACCCGTGAAGGTAGATTTAGTACATGGCATACTTCTTGACCGCAGTATTCGTTACATCATGGGAGTCCACAATTATCAAATTTGAGCTATTTGAAACTCGGAAAGTTTACTCGAAATTTTGACTATGCGCCATTTCGAATCTATGTTGACTCGAATTCAAGGGACGATGTCGCAGTCATTAAAAAAAACTTACATTTTGTGTGAAGTTACAAAAATCGCTTAAAAACATTTTTTTGTTTTAATTTTTATCCAACTTTCACGTAAAAAGCTGAAATTTTGATACGGTGGTATCCTCATCTCGCTGTATCAAGTGGCATCCAGATGGAAAATTTTAAAGCATTCACGGTCTCTCGACTCCTTTGGAAATTCAAATGAATTATTATTTCGAGTTTAATAGAAAATTCGAAAAAACAACCCCTTTTCTCGGTAAATTTTGAGTGATTTTCAAAATACTTGCTATGATTTCTGAGAGGGGGATGAGGTATATATGTATTAAGGCGAATCGAAAAAAAAAAAATGTTGGATTTTGACCATATTTAGTAAGGTGGTTTACTTTGAGTGAGAGAGCTCTCAAAAAAAATTTGAGCCCCCTGGATAAAAGGGGAGGGAAGCAAGAGGTCCTCAAAGTGCATCGCTTTTTGTTTCTTAAAATAGCGCGAGAAAACCTTTTTAGCCCTTATAAGGTGCAATTTGAGTTTCTGAATCTTCCTAGACCATCGTCATCCTTATTGGATAAAAATTCAGACTGTTATAAGGAGGTCGAAAAGTTGCAGATGGCGATATTTCAATATTATGAAATTTTCGCCGACTCTGTATCGATTATTTTTTGGCTTGGTAATTTGACCAATTTTTTTTTTTTCATCCTATAGTTGTGTGAAAATTTTTTTACCAATGCAGTCAGTAATAGATCGCAATATTCTAATATTATGAAATTTTTACTAGCTTTGAATGTGTTATTTTTTCGTTTGGAAACTTCACGAATATTTTTTTCTGTACTACCCTAATATGTACACTTATGGTAACAGATATTTGGCCATCGAGTATATATGGTCTGAAATATAGGTTAGGATGTGCCCAGTCTCCGTTCAAGCTTCTGTCCTAAATCAGGTAAGGTGTAGCGTGCGTTACCAATGTAGTAGTAGTTTCCTACTCGCTGGTAACGTGTCGATCAACATGGTATAAGAGGTAGATTTAGAACTATATGTATTTGTAACCAACCTAAGCCTTTTCGAATATACGCTAGTGTTTCCGTTAAAGCGAGTTCTTTTTGTTGGTTAAAGTCACACTCTCTGATGCGCGCTGGAGTCGGCGCCGCTCGAGAGATCTAGGTAGGCTTCCAGTCGCACCCGTCGACTACCCCTTCGTGTACGACCGCGTTCACTACAAAGGTATTGTGGTGTGCTCGATCGATGAAACTATTGGAAAAATAATTTGATCATTTGTTTCGCACGAATTTCATTATGAAAAATGCAAACTAACAAAAATAATAGTAGGTACGAATATCACGCGAACACTAATACGTTTTATAGATCGAATAGTTGAATTTATCAGAACCCTGTTTGATGTTCTGCAGACATTTCAACTTGTTTCGAAACATGTGTTAATACAGAGAGTTTGTTTAAAATTCACGGCGCCAATTTGAGAGTCGCAGTAATTACGACGAAATAAAATATCAAGTTCTCAAGATTTTATTCATTCAGGAAATAGAATTCGGGGATAAAATTTTCGTTTTTTTTTTCTGGTCGGAATTTTACCATTCGAGAAATCGACCGAGAACCGGTTAGTTTTTCAGTCATTTAAAAGAGTCAGCTAAAAATATAATTTTCGCATCGAGAACGCCCGTTTGATATTGCGTGATCGAGCGTAGACGAACGCTGAAACGAGGGAGCGATTGGATGGGCGATTGCATCGTGGCCGTTATAACGATGTCGAGTGGTGACGACGACGCTCCGTGACGAGATTACCAAACTGGAAACTGACGTATATGGTGTAGATAAACTATGCGAAAAATTTCCCATCGACGTTTCCGGGAAACGGGCGCCGCTAATCGACGACCGGGAGACGCGTGTAATTCAAGTTCGGCGAAAATTTTCTTCCAAAGTATAGGTTGGTCGCGCGTACGGCGACCTTGACGGCGTGGTCGGTGTACGAAGACGACGTCGTTTAGCGATGGAGAAGGGAAAGCCGAGAAAAGAAAAAGAAATAAACGAGTTGGCTACGTCGTCGATGACTGTATCGTACCGATGATGGCGCGATTACTAAAAACAAACGGTGATGTAAACGACAGCCGGCGGCTGCGGGTCCGGTGCTCGTTAACGTGTCAATGATTCTCATCTGGTACGCGCGCCCTATCGCCTCTCGGTCAGGCGGTCGTGTCGCGCGTCAACGTGAAAGGGATGGTGGCGAAATGTTTCTGCGAAAACGGAGACCTTGGCGAGGCGCGTTTTCGCACTTCCCAAAGTCGTTAAATTAATTCTACTCGACGTGCCGCAGTGCGCGCCAAAAAAAACACCGGCTCGGATTTACCTCCGTCGCTACAGGTTATTAGTATTCCGATATTAAACGGCGATTAACGCGTTTTTAATTGCGTCAATATCCTACGAAGTTCGGCGCGGCCACGCCAACGCGGACGTAAACGTTCCTAATTCGGCTATCGCGATTCATTTTCAAATTAAAGGCGACGGAAATGAGACGAATGGCTGAGAATTCATCGGCCAATATCGACGTCTAGGCGCGGACCTGTACGTTCGCTCGTACTGCGTAGATAATGAAGAGGAAAAGCCGGCAGAAACGCTAACGCAGGTTTATCGTAGGGCTTTCGTCGATTGTTTGCAAACAAAATACGTCGTATTTATCGGCGAGGTTTTCTCGAGTACCTGCAAAACAGACTTCATTCATGGGCGACGAGAAAGTCTCGTTATTACGTCGTGCACTCGAAAGGAGGCGATATACGCGTCAAGTCGAACGACGTCGTACATTTAGACAACGGTGCTTGGGTTTTTTTAGTCGAGTTTTCGACGAAGACGACAGCTATTGTCGTCTGTATGATTTGAGAAGGAGTGGTTCTCAAATTGTGAAGGGAGCTGGGAGTATTTCGTGGGGCTCGCAATTTTCTATCTTGGTGTCGTATGATAGAATGAAACGAGGACGCCAACATATTCCAATTTCAGCTTTCCAAGTAAATTTGGAGGAGGTAGGAGAAAAAACAGCTTTTTGAGGAGGTTTTAAGGCATGAGATTTTACCATTCTTCCATAATTACTTCTTCACTGAATCTACCTTTTTTTGAGGAATCGAGAGAGAGGGGCCGCCCGAAGTATTTCCTGCACTCTGCGGTCACCAGTATTAATTCCGTCATACTTCACGAACTGCGCTGTGACATGAGGATTACAACATCGCATCATTGAGATAATATTGGCGATTAACGAAGTCATTTTCAAGGATTTCATTCATATTTTTAGCTGAATTTTTAACTCGAAGGTAAAAGCTATTACAGCTCACCTGATTTGGGAAGGATGGTCGGAGAGTGAGGTCTTCAAATCTTTGCGTTTCAGACTGTTTGTAATCATCTGGCGAATTTCCAACTTTTTGATATGTATTTTTCCCACACGCATAGCGCGGCAGATATTCATGAAATTCGATAAAATTTGGTGAAAGACTCGTCTTGAAAATGCGTAAAAAGTACTCTTTTGTTTTCTCGATGTACCTCAAAATGGCGCATCACTCCAATTTTGAAGGGGGTCTGGAAGAGGAGCAAACAGCCCGGATTTTTTGTTTTTCATTTCGTAGGAGAAAGTGACACACGAATACCAATATATCCAAATTTCAGATTCCCAAGTGCATTAGGAGTGGAGTTGAAGCGAAAAACGCTTTTTGAGGAGGTTTTGAGTTGGGAAATTTCTTGAATCTTCCATGTGTGCTCGCCAAATCAATCTAGTACGGTTATACTTCGTGTGTGAGGTTAGTTAGTGACCTAAATATGAACTCTTGAATCTAGGTCAAAATGGATACAAAATAATGAATTATCAAAATTTAAGTAGAGCTTGGAGCATCATATTAGTAAAAATTTTATTAATATGCCGTCATATCATTATTGGGAATAAGAAATATAATATATTTCCAGTCAGTCGCCCACCCCCCTACGTAATGTTCAATGGGAGGAGGGGAGTTATCGGCCTCAAAATATGGTCGAGGTACGCGAGAGGTCGAAAAATTTTATTGTGGTGTCATATGATGAAATAAGCTCAAGTTACTAACTTATGCTGATTTTAGCTTCCCAAGTAGCAAAAAACAGCTTTTGGAGGAGGATTGCTGTGAAAAATTTCACGAATCTTCCATATCTCGTCACCAAATCGACCTAGAGAAGGTCAAATATTGTATGTAGAGTTAGTTGCTGAGTGGAATATGATCTCTGGAATTTGAGTTAAAATTAATTCAAAATGGCGGTTCGTAAAAATTTGGAGAGAGTTTGAGGAGCTCGTGTAAGATTGACCCAAAATGGTGTATGAACTTATTGGCCTTCTACATAAGCTAGAGTTGTCCCGATATTGGGAATATTAACCCGCTGATGGCACACATAAAAGTAATTTAAATTAGACGATAAAAATTATATATAATATATAATGTGCTCGCTGAAATGCGAAATTTCATTACAAAAAACTTGCATAATATCAAAATTGAAGGGGCAGCATACAACGGATAAAATGGAACAATTTTCGAAAATTTATAGCTCCTTCAATATTGAAGATAGGCAATTTGTCCTTTTATGTTTTTTTCTTGCAAATCGTTCGAACTACAACATAGGACGGTTTTATTTTCAATTTTTGCCGCCTGAAAAATCCAATAAATAGTTTACATGAAAATTCGTTCAACTATAAAGGGTGCACACTGCACAGGGATGGTTACGCCGGAGCGCAGCGAGGTTGTATTACCGATAGTGAAATTCATCCATATGTGCCAGTTAGGAATTAATATTGTATCGCGATAATGATAAGTTTTGTGGATAACGGTACATGTAGGATATCATAGAATTGATATGCGTAATCAGTAAGTGTTGTGTTGTTTTTTTTTTACTAAAATTTTCCATATTATGATATGATATATTGGTATCGTATCGCGATTAGCGATATTGACATCGGGACAACTCTATCACAAGCCGCTGTACTAACAAAACGGTCCAACATTATGGTGGGGGTGAGTAGTGACCTCAGGTAAACTGTTGACTTCCTTTATAATTGTAGCTCTTGGTGAACCATGACATGGATTCTGTGAGTTGTAGATAGTTCGCACATGCGTACAACCACCCTACTGGTATGCTATGTGAGAAGATTAAGAGCCGTTAATTCAACAATGACAGCTCCGTTCTTATCTTTTTACTCAAAGATATCAAGATTCTCAAAAATTAAGCGGCCAAGTTGATGAACTCATTAGGTTCATCACTGAAAAAAAAAATCTTCTCTTTAGATATTTTGCCTCCAACTTTTCTTCAAATTCTTTTGGACAGCTGAAATTTGAACATGTTGGCGCTTCTAAGTTGAAAAGTTTAGGTGAAGATAGGACTTGGTTGGGAGATGAACTCGAAACTCTAAGCATAGTGAACTCGAGTTCAGTTCAATTAATTTTTTCATTTGGAAAATTTTGAAGTAAAACCTACTACATATTCTAAGTTCAACATCTTAGATTTTTTGGAGGGGATAGGTAAGGGTTTCTAGCCTCGGCACCAGATGTGGATGTTGATAGGTCGACTGCATTATCTACAAATCTGAACATACCTGCATTAAAAACTCAGCTCCGCTAATGCGGCATGACTGCTTACGATTTTTTAATTCTCGTTGTCAGTTCGAAGTACTCGGGGTATTCGGAAACAACGAGACGATGAGGACGAAGTATTGTCGAAGATAACACTTAGGACGCGAGCTTTTACGAAATAAAAATAAGTAATTCGCTGAATTATGATGGAGAATTTGTTATCGGCAATCTGAGATAGCGTTCGACAGATAAGGCGAACCAGGCGTAAATTCGTTGGCTCAAATGTACTAGCACGTCATCGACCAAAGAATAAAGAAAAATCATAGTTCGTTTTCTCTGTCTCAGCCTCTGTCTCTTTCGTTCTGGGTAACATACGTAAGAAACTTGATTTAATCGCGCCATTGTAATACGATTTCTTCTGCGTTGTAGAAATCGTATCAGTAAGAAGAAGAAGAAAAAAAAACCAATATATTGTTTTTAATCGTAACGGTACGTCATGGGCGCGTATTGACGGACCTACCTCAACGCGAAAAACATACGTCGTACGTCGCGTCGACGACGCATATGAGAGATGTACGCGCGAGAAATGTATCGTGCGTGTGGTTTTTTTTTCGGTCGTTTTAAGGAAATAACACGGCCGCGGTAGCACCTCGAAAAGGACGATGCGTTTTCCTGTTTGATAGAAATGAATGAAACGAGCTCTAGTCGGCCGCAAGGAGTAACGGATGTGAAACCAGCTTTCGCTTTTGCCGGCGATGATAATTAAGAAGTATTCGACGAGTGCGAGGGTCTTAGGGGAAGAATACCGGCGAACCGGAAGCGTTACCGCTTTTATAGTATTTTCTACACGCGGTGTATCTTTTTAAGAAGTCTACGTGTGTTCGGTTCTCACCCTATTTATGAATCGCGTTGGATGTTTGAAAAGAAATCATTTGGGGATTTTTTGTTGCTGTTGTTACCTTGAATGGCGAAATGGTTTGGCGCGATGCGTGCGCCTAGTTGTGTTTCGAAAGATCGCCGGATATGGAAGTGTGATTTGGAAAGAGGATGTAATTAAGGGTGGATTGGTCTACAAGTGGATTCCGTTCCGGTTGTATTGGTGAGCTGTGAGAGTGACGAAGGGTTGGGTAATTTTTTGAGGCTTCAATATGAATCGAAATGTTCCGGTGATGGTTTGAATGAAGTGAATCGTCAATGGGTGTTTCTAAATTTTTCGAATGGTGCTGAAGTACCATAGGGTCATCAGTTGCAAATTCGGGTTTCGTGAATTCTTAATAAATTGTCCGATAACTCATTCGGATGCATTCGGTAATTTACGCGTCATCTCGAGAAAATCCGTTAATTTCCGGAAAACTTGGTGAGAAACTTATTGCGATAATATGGCCTTGGTATCTTTGCTTAAAATTAAATCATGGATATACGGGAGAAGATTCACCATCAGTATTGCACTGGAAGTATCATAAAGCCATCAACTACGAGTTCCAGCCTTGCATGTCTTACGTTCGGACTGATTCGGTAATTTTCGGAACATCTCGAGAAAATTCGTTAATTTTCGGAAAACTGGTGAGAAACATGTTGGGTTAATTTAGCCTAAGTATCCCGGCTAAAAATTAAATTGTGGATGTCCTGAAGAATTGCCATCAACAGTAGACTCCTTGCCACCTCGTATCTTATAAGGATATTACTCGGTTCTCAAATAATTATCCTTGTCAGCAATGGAAAACTATAGATGACGTTTAGAAGGTAAAAATGCGTAGCTGGTGATGTGTATAGAACAGCCAGCTCCTTACTCTATTTTGAAACTTACGGAATGTGGTTGCGAAAAATAATGCTCAGGAGAATGCGAACGCGCCAGAAATTCATTAAAACGCACCATAGCTCTAGTTTCATTGAATACGAAGACTGGGAAGACGATGACGATAATGATGAAAACTTTTAATGTAATTAAGAAAATCTATCGATTCGCTTTTGGCGTTGTTATTCAATTTAAACTATAAAATATTTTATTTATTGACAATCACTGTTACAATAAAAACGCCATTACTAATAAAAATTCGTATTTGTATTTTTTTTTTTTTTTTTTGATTTTTTTCGATGAATTTCATGTCATCATTTTTTTTTTTTTTTTATTAAAATTTCATTTAATTTCACTTGAACGAAAAATCGTAATTTTTCCGTTGTGGTTTTATGTGACAGAGTAAATAAGCTTGAATGACTGATATCTTCAAATTTGAGTTTCCAAAGTGGGTTAGAGTTGAGAGGGGAAATTACATCATGAAATTTCTTGAATTGTCCTTATCCCTGTAGTCCTCACCAAAAGTTCCTTGAAAAGCTCCAACTTTGTATGTAGGGTTAGTCTGGAACTAGAGTACGACTTCTAAAATTTCGGTCAAAATGGATCCAAAATGGCGAATGGCCAGCATTTGAGAAAGGTATGATAAGTCTGATAAAATTAGTGAACTCTCTTAGCTATCATTTGACCTAAAGAAAAATTGAACTAGAGCTATGACAGTTCAAAGAGGGAGTGAGGATTCTGAGGAGGCGAGGGGATTAACAAAATAGCCTTCGAGCTTAATTCGTGCTGTAGAGATCCTAAACTTAAGATCAGCCATTAGATTGCTTCGTACATTCCCATAGAGTGGAATTTAAATCACAACTATGTCAGTTCGATTACATCTGAGAAGGTATAGTAAAAGATATATCTTGATAGGGAAAGAAATTTTGCTCACTCTCAGAAGCTGCGTTCATTATCTACCAATGGAATTTGGAAAAAGTATTGTTGTTCAATAATTTTATTTATTCGGACTGATTCGGTAGTGTTCGGTTCATTTCGAGGAAATTCGTTAATTTTCGGAAAACCCGATGAAAAACATATTGCCGTAATATAGCGTGGGTATCTTTGTTTGAAATTAAATCATGAGTGTCCAGGAGAAGATTTACCACTAACAATGGACTCGGAGTATTATAGCGCCATGAGTTGCGAGTTAGGGTCTTGAAAAATCTTGGAAAATTGTCGGTTAATTCATTCGGATTGATTCGGTGATTTTCGGGGCATTTCGAGAAGATTCGTTAATTTTCGTCAATAACCAATTTTCCAGATCGCATCGATGAACCATGAGCGTAGCCTCAGAAAGTGGGCGTGATTCGTTCTCCTTGGGAAATTTTTCGCGCAAAAAAGTCGAGATTTTCTGCCGAGTGACATGTGAAATGATAAGTATGACCGTTTGGTCGATCACGCGTACTATATCGAGTTAGCAGACGCGACGCGACGCTTCGAAGAAACGTCAACATGTTCACCCGGAAACAAGGACATCGGAGCAATTGAGATAATTATCGCGTTAATTCCTTTAAATTATTTTAGCGGTTTCTTCGAATTTCTGGGTAAGCGGCGACATTCGATCGAATCGGCGGATCGTGGTGGTCTACGTCGTATAATCCTGCACTACGTATTTTGGGCGTACGAATATTTTTCAAAGCGCATCGAGTCGAAAAGAAGAACGATGGAGAAAGGTGCGAAAGCTCGATAACGAACGCGACGCCGGTACATAGGAAATCGACTCGATAAGGCGATATGTGCGTTCGAATTCGAACAAGGTTAATTCGACGTCGGCTTACGTCAAAAGCGCGAATAAGGAATATCAGATACTTCCGTCGGACGTGCTCGCTGGTCCGTATAATAAACGTGTGGATGGAAGCGGCGCGGGTTTATTAAAATGATAAACAACGTAGCGAATAAATTCGCGTACGCCGCAGGGACGGAATTTCGGCGTGTACTAGATAGCGAATGGGCGGATGTTGCGATGATTTTCACTCTCTAATAATTGTAAATTATTTGGAGAGTCGCCAAATTCGTAACGTTAAAGGCGATCTCGATACGCGCGACACGTGTCGCCGCATCGCGTGGGATGCGGTACGCAGTACGCACCCTGAATAACGGTGTGGTTTCGGACACGTCGAATGCGTCAGTTGGTGAGTTGGCTTTGCAGAATGAACTGATCGATTCGATGGGGAGATGGTTTGGCGAAAGTGTTGAATTTTGAGATATTTATACGTACTATGGAAGGATGATTTTTAATATAGTGGTCACGAGTAATACGACAAACTATGTTCAGATTCTTGATATGAAGCTGCAGCGAGTGGGCTTATAAGAGAGTCTCAGTTTCCAAAAAAAAAAAACTTGAATTTTTCTTGCTCGCAATAGAGTACTTGATAAATTTCAAGTGGGTGCTGTTTCTGTGGAAGTTGCCTATATGAGGAAAAAGAAAGGTGTGATAAATTCTTCCAAATATTTCATTTCCAGGGTGAGGAAACGGGTCAACGTTTCAATCGATTTGTACTTTCTAACCTCGCCCCCCCCCCCAAAAAAAAACTCGTGTTGCAAGTAAATTTAACAAAAAAATATCAATTGAAAATAATTTAATTGAAATTATTTGAACATTTATTCCTATATTGATAATTTTAAGTTTTTAATTTTCATCTATTGAAATTTTATATCGAATCGAAATCTCCCCAAATCAGAGAAATTGGTGGGGAGTGGTTGTTTTTGATTCAAAATTTCATGTTTTTTTCAATGGCAATTATCATTTTAATTTAGAATCCATTTTCTTTGAGTTTCTTTCCGCGTACGTAGTTACTGTCTGAATCCAAGCAACACAAGTATTTCATTTTATTTTTTCAAATAGTGCAAATTTATGTAATCTTTGCCCCTCTCCCCTAACCCTGTAAATGATATTCTTATAAGGATTTGTTTTCGAAACTCCGCGTTTCTTGCAATCTTTTCTCTCTCTTGTGTTTTTTCTTTTTTTGTAATTTTGTTTCTGTATTTATAGTCGTGCATGTCATTTATTATTTTACGAAGCGGATGAGAGAGCCTTAGAGGGCTGCAGCACTTGGTTCCTCGTTTCGTGGCTTCATACTTTGAAAAAAAAAACATTTGGTAGCTACGTGAAGAATACACTTGGTCTTATTTTTAATCGATGTTTTCAATGTTGAAAAATCAATGCACTGAAAATAGAAAAAATCATAAAGAACGAAAATAATCATAATCATAAGTATAGAATGATTAAAAAATTCTGCGAAAAAGTAATGTTTCTAATAATAGACGTTCTGAAGATTAGTCAAGAAATATTTTTTGATCAAAAAAAAAAAAACGTATTACTCGCATTCAGTGTAATTTATTCAAAAAAAAAAAAAAAAAAAAATGCTTACTGAAAAAAAAATAAGAAATGTGATTAAAGAGTGACGGGAAAAGTTTTCAAATTGGAAAGAGACGAGTACACTGCTGGAGTGGGGGTGAATGAGAAAATTGTTTCGCATATAATTTTATGTAAATGAGACTTCAAACCACTAGCCTCGAGCCACATATCATCTCTATTCGGGCTCGATTATTTTGTTGTTTATAATAATAATCATGCGAATTATTGGGGGTCTGTTGTTGAATTTTCAACATGACGTTAAGGATAGTTCATTCAGTACAATATTGCTATCGTGTAAACGATAAACGATTTTTATATTTTGTTCTCTATCGTAATGCTCGGTATGATGAAAGTAGTCCGATACAAAATTAATCTATACTTGATTCACCGCAAAAAATTGCATCAGCTTTTTTCCATCTCTTATTGTTGATCCGTAAAGTGACCTTGAACATGAATCATCTTGACAGATGTCGGTTTTTGATTTTCTTAAGATTATTGTGTTGAGTTTTACTCGCTCGTGAGCGCAGATAGGAAAATATTCTTTCTGACAAAAATTAATTTACGTTTTATTTACTGTAAGGTCTCATCATTTTTTTTTTCTAATCGCTTATGATTGAGGTGTATAGGACTAATGAAACGTAATCTTAACATTATGCTTGGATTTAGTATTTGTAACGCGATGAAGTGATAGAATATTTTTGCAAGAAATTTAGAGTAGATTAACCTCGTAACAGTCTTAGCTAGTGAAATAAACGCTCAAAAGTGATTTTAATAGATTCGAGCTTCGGGATCGTAGGGGCATAACGAGATAAAATCCACAATAATCGACAAAAACGATAAAAAATATACTATCAATTATATTATAATTATTAAAATTACACGTAATTATAATTAATTTTATTTATGCCAATTTTAATTAATTTGATTATAAATATTAATTATAAAAAAATTAAGAATATAAAAATGAAAAATGAATTTATTAATAATTTAAATATGAAATATTAAATTTTCTATTATTATTAATAATTTAAGATACTAAGTTGAAATGAATGGTCTATTCATTTTCAAAATTAAGTAATATTTTAAATCGTAAACACATTATCTGGAATCGTGAGGATTTTCAGCATGTTATTTGTAATGATTGTTTATTGCTCCTAGGAATGGGAATATCGACAAAAAAAATATCGACATCAATATCGTGGAGAGATATCGATATATATCGATATCGAAATGTTATGTATTTAGACACAATTTTTTTTCGTTTTTTCCTTCCTGGACTCTAGTTCCACTCCCCTGATTCAAGTAGAAAACATACACTTTTTATTTCAAGTACTTATCAAATTATAAAAAAAGTACCTAAGTAAAAAGTGTTTTTCTTACATCAAAGTATAAAACGTAATACAAAAACAAGTACTGAATACCTATGGTACTCGAGCTATATCTAATGCAGGTATAGCGTCACTCACTTTTATTTTGAAAGTTAAACTAGAGTATAATATTGTACTGCTAATAACCAGTGTTTTGAATTGTTTTGAACGTTTACTTACTGTTATTTTGAAATGGGAAGTTGTATTCGTCATCATCCGATGCCGATGGTAAATCCATAATTTATAAAAAAAAAAAAAAACCGATGAAATATCACAATAAATGAAATAATTGCCAAAAAAATGACCAATTTTTTGGCGGAACTCTACAATTCTAACAAACACTGACAGTCTGAGTGACAAACAGAAACAGCAAAAGCGGGAAGCGAAATTGATGAAATTTTTTATTTCCTTTCGATTTGGTGATGGCATTTTACACTGTCAAATAAGCCAGCGTTAAAAAACTAAATAATATCAATATTTTTGTAGATATCAATATAAATATCGTCGGAGTGATATTACCTTTTGATATTCCCATCCCTAATTGCTCCGATTCAAATCTTTGGATCACGTATTATCAGCATCATTATATCGCTTTCTCTGTTGCGATAATTTTTTTTTTTTTTTCAAACATACCTTGCACTTTGATTATAAGCGATGAAAAAAGAAAAAAGCGATAGAACGTTCTTATTAAGAACTGAAGTAATTTTTTCTTAGCTGTCCTTATGCGCTAATGAAATTCTAAAAACTAATTTAAAAAAAAAAAGTAAATCGATGTATTACTGAATGAGTCATTTTCAGGGTAGAAAATTTTGATTGTAACATTTTGACAAAATGAAGCGTAGATTAATTTTTTCTTATCTTATATGTGCGAAAAAACTACAAGAAAGTAACTCGTGCAAAATAACTGTTTGGTTATTTCATCAAATGAGCCATTATCGAAGTGATTTTACCTATAGATGAACAATGGATGATAGCAAAAAAGTATGATACAGGATTTGTAGTTACGAATTTCGTCTAAATTGGTTTATTATAGAACGAATTTTCTCTCACTATTTATCGCCAGTGAAAAAAATTTGAAAAATTGTTGTTTAGTTAGTTCGATGTAGAGATTGGTAATTACCTGTGATTTACTTAAATTTATTTACATAATTTATTAAATAATTATTTATAAATAAATTAATAAATCATAAAAAAATAATATTAAAATTTATTAATAAATTAAAAAAAAAAAATTAATTTAATATTTAACAAATAAATTAAAGTAAAAAAGAATAACATCTATATAAAAAAAGTAAATTCGAAAAAAGATTTGGACAAAATATGAGTACTGAATTTCTAAGAAGACACAAAAACTTCGTTTTTGAATTATGAGAGGGAAATTTAAAGGAATTAACTCGCGGTTTTATCTATCTTGTTCGACCGCCCCCACCCCTCTCCCCACTTCTACAAATTATCACATCAAAGCTTCATGTCAGCATTTTATTTGTGGTATTACACCAGATAATTTTCCAAGAATCCAGGTTCCAGGTGTGAAATTACAACTAGCTAATAGCTACAAAGAGACAGTTTTCTTACTTGAAAAATTATTCGAAGATTTATATCATTTCTGTGATTTTTTCGGTAAAAAAAAAAAGATGATAATAAAAATAAGGAAAAATAGTAAAAAGTATTAAAAATCAAGATAAATGTGAAATATTGCAAACTTATCTGAAAAATTGAAAAAAAAAAAGTATTTTTAGAAAAATTAATGTAATTTATGCTATAATTTCAATTCGTGTTTTAGGTTTTATTGTATGAGCCCATCATATATTTACTATTGGATTAGATATTGATGAAGCTTCAAGTGCTAACCGTTTAGTTTTACAAATCAATGTACTAAGTGCAAGTGTTATAATGAGCGCAATTGTTTTTAATAAAATTCGTTTTTGTAATTTTTTTTTCCAAATATTACAGCCCATGAATTAAATACCTGAGCATAAAGTCGAGTTCTTTGTCAAAAAAAAATTAAATTAAACTTGATAAAATTAAATATAAAAAAATTTAATTTAATAATAAAAAATCTATTAAAATAAAAAAATCGAATTTATTATAATCAATCTTTTAATTTTTTCTCTGTATTATGTAAATATTATGTTATATTCGTCGCAAATGGCCAAGTTGCCGAGCGACTAAAAATAAAGATATTTAAAAAATAATTTATACAAATATTTTTTTTTTATAAATATTTAATATAAGAAATTACAAGTCCCATCATTTCTCTTTTAACTTCTATTCCGGAACAAAAAAAAAATTCTTAGTGCGCCAGTGGTTTTTTTTAGACACATGTAACTTGGAATACGCAAAATATACGATTATTGTTTTTGAAAAAAATAATTGAAATTAAAATCACGGAATATGTACGTTCCTTTGTATCATTTATAAAAAGGCAAAAATCCGAAACGTGAGAAAAATATATTGATAAAAATTCAAACGACAAGAAAAAAGATGTAAAAATGAAGAAAAAAAAAAATCATGTCTGAAAATGAAACGCGTATTTTTTCGTAATTTTTTTGATAACAAATTGCCTCGCAATAATTTGCTGTTCTCGAAATTCTGCAGCCTACATAGCGCCTGAATTCTTCATCGATAAAAACCCGAATAAACTGTCGCTAGTAGTGAAATATAATTCGTCAATTCCGGTGGTCAATTTTTTTTTATTCACGAGAATCGCTCGAAGTAAGCGTTTTTTCGAATACTCGTATTTAGTTGGCGCGAAAATGACGTTTCAGCAATATTTCGGCTTCGACGCGAACGTATCGGGTTTCTCGACCTCTCAATGCGCTTCATAAGCGTGAAAGAAATTAGCCGAGACGACGTAAATTTTCGTCAAATGTTTAACCTTTGCGACGCGCCGTACCTGCGAGCGTAGAATTTTAATTCTGGGAATTGGACGCGTGTAACTTTCCAACGAAACGTCGTAGATGTACGAATTATGATTAATATCCGCCGCTTATTTTATTTTTAAAAGTACGTAGAAAGAAAGGAAAATATATCTAGTCGCGGCGAGTGTACGCTATACATTTACTACGGCATAGGTATACGTGTGCGTAGTGCTGCGGTGTTTAGTAAAAAGCGCGTAATCGTTAGAAAATGTATAATTAACGGACGGTATTTTTTCGCACGCTTTTCATTCATATATTGTGAAAACGTTCACACGACCATTTAATAATAATAATATTGCGAAATTTATTAGTACGTATGCGAGGTGTACGCTGTACATACGTGTAAGGTGAACAATGAAGTTCATTATACTTGACCACCATCGCTGTACGCTAGGTAGCATGTACGTTTATGAAATCATCGATGAATTTCGTTCGGCCGCGTGCCATCGAAATTTCCCAAGACTTGCGGATTTTTCGTCTATTACTTTCTCTCGAGTATTGGATGAAGGACGGATGTACGTGAGATATATCGCATTTGGAATGTGATTTTTAATTTTTACGTTTTTTTTTTGTTTGTTTGTTTTCAGTCCTTTTTTTGGAGAAGAATTCCAATTCGAAGTACCTCGTAAATTTCGTTACTTGAGCGTATACGTATACGATCGAGATAGAGCAAATAAAAATGACCGCGTGTTGGGTAAAGTGGCCATCAAACGAGAAGACTTACAAGCATTTCATAATAAAGATCACTGGTTCCCAATCAGACCGATTACATTGGATAGCGAAGTTCAAGTAAGTGATTCACTCTGACAGTTCTGGCACTAGCGAATACGGGAGATAATACTCGGAATATACGGAGTGGTTCGCTAGAAATTGGCAATTATCCGATTCCCAGTGGCAAATAGAACAAGGGTAGTATACATGTGGTGTTTGAGTTTTTGATGGGAAGATTGGTGTACTTGAAGTATACTAAGAAAAAAAAAACTTGAAAACTGAAGCCGCATTACTGCAGTTGAGTTTTCAATTAGGGCTAGTTCACTTACGCAGATAATGTTTAACCTTTACAATATAATGTCCGAAAAACCTTAAATATTAAATATGGAGTTGTAATTAGGTGGAAATATTTCTTAATATTTTACCTACAGCGACATGATATAGTGTTCATTCAAGAAATGGTATAAACAAGCAGTGTTGGTAATTATCCTAGAAAAAGTAATTTTGATAATAATTTTTTTCTCACCTTGAAAATTTTCCTATCATCAAAAATTTATCTAAAAATTCAACGTTCAAAGTATTTCTAATAAAAATAGTTGATTTGAAAAAAAAAAAAAAAAAAAAAAAAAAAAACTTGAAAAAAATTTTTGATCACACCTCTCTCTGATACACCTGGGTAAACAATTCGAAGCATGGCACATTTTGCTTATAAGATGCAGATGACTCTCATATGTTAGCGTCAGAACGCGGAGCGCCTTGCATTAGCATCTAGTCATCTGAAAAAAATTCTAAAAAAATCCCCGCTTTAATTAAAACGTGATTCTTGAGTCAGCTTCGAAAAAAAAAAAAAAAAATGAAAAACGGACTCCAGTCCTTTGGAGTCAAAACATGACTTCCAAATGCATTATATTGAAAAAGAGGTACTTTGAAGTCAGAATGATGGAGTTGAAGTAGATTTTTTTTTATTAACATAAAAAGTTCTGTAATTAATAATGAAAAAAAATGTAAATAAATGATAGAAATCTTCGAAAAAATTATATTTATCCAAAAAAAAAAAAAATAAAATTTAATAAAATTAAAAATATATATATATTAACCTAAAAAATTTTATAATAATTAATATTAATAAAACAAATAAATGATAAAATTTTTTTTTAATTGTTTCCCGAAAAAAGTGAATAAAATTTAATAAAACTAAAAAAAAAAATTATAAAGTAAAAAATTATGAAAATAAGAAAATCAAATTGAACTACAGTCATCGTGGAGTTGAGAATTGTTGCAGAATCTTAGTAGAGTCAGAGTCGAAATTCAGAGTCGACTCCGTAGTAACGTAGAATTAGGGTCCTGATTTTTGGTTCACTCCCGAACTGTGTAGTTTTTATTGTGCTGAAACTTGCCTTAACTAAATATGCGGATGTATGTTTTTAAATTATAAAAATCAAATGAGGGTACACCAAAAGCAAGGTGAAGAAAGGGTTTTTAAAATTAAAGAGAGGGCTTTTTGATTATAATGTATTTTCTAAATTTGGGGGAGGGAAGTTGCGATTGGGTGTTGTTGTTGTTGTTAGCTGAGTTTTTAACAAAACGATAGCTATTACAGCCTACCTGATTTGGGAAAGGAAGGTCGGGGAGGGTGGGGTTTTCAAATCTTTGCGTTTCAGACCATTTGTAATCATCTGGCAAATGTCCAACTTTTTGGTATATATATTTTTTCCCCGCGCGTAGCGCCGGTGAGTATTCATAAAATTCGCTCAAAATTTGGTGAGGAACTCTTCTTGAAAATGCGCAGAAGCGCTTTTTTTGTTTTTTCGAAAAATTTCAAAATGGCGGATCACTCAAATTTTGAGGGGGGCTGGAGAAGAGGCAAATAGCTCAAATTTTTCGTTTTTGATCTCATATGAAAGAGTGAGTCACGGACACCAACATATTTAAATTTCAGCTTCCTAAGTGCATTTTGAGGAGAGTTAGCAAAAACCTGTTTTTGAGGAAATTGCGTTTTTTGTGTCACTCGCCTTGCGCAGGGGGGTGTGGATAAAATTCGCTCAAAATTCGGTAAGGAACTCTTCTTGCAAATACGCAAAAATAGTTTTTTTGTTTTTTCGATAATTTCAAAATGGCGGATCACTCAAATTTTGAGGGGGGCTGGAGAAGGGCAAATAGCTCAAATTTTTCGTTTTTGATTTCATATGAAAGAGTGAGTCACGGATACTAACATATCCAAATTTCAGCTTCTTAAGTGCATATTGAGAGGAGTTAGATCAAAAAACGGCTTTTTGAGGAAGTTTTGAGTCATGAAATTTCTTGAATCTTCCATATCTCCCCACCAAATCAAGTTAAAGAGGTCAAATTTTGTGTGTGAGGTTAGTTGGTGACCACAATATGACCTCTTGAATTTGGATCAAAATGGATTCAAAATGGCGGATTATCAAAATTTTGAGTAGAGCTTGAGGAGCCTCAAGTTGGTAAAAATGTAATTAATATGAATTCATATGGTTATTGGGGATAAGTTGTATACTATATCCCGAATTCACTTCCATACATGATGTTGGAGGGGGGAAGGCGGGGTTATCAACCTAAAATAGTGGTGGGGGTACAGGAGGGGTCGAAAATTTTTTATTGCTGTGTCATATGATAAAATGAGCCCAAGTGACAAACGTATTTTGATTTTAGCTTCCTCAGTGATTTTGGAGGGGAGTTAGAGCAAAAAACGGCTTTTGGAGGGGAAATTGCTGCAGGAAATTTCATGAATCTTCCATATCTCATCACCAAATCGGCCTAGAATGGTCAAACTTTGTGTGTAGGATTAGTTTGTGACCAGAATATAACCTCTTAAATTTGAGTCAAAATGGATCCAAAATGGCGGATTATCAAGATTTGAAGATAATTTGAGCACCCTCAAATAGTTATAATTTGAGAAATATGTGTTCACATGATTATTTCATGGCAAGAAATACTACATTTGTGCCAAATTCAACTTCTTAAGTGTTTTTGGAAAGGATAGGGTAGGGGTTTTCAGACTTGGTATTGGGTGTGGCCTGTAGTCATGAACGGTTAAGCAAGGTTATTAGTAAATCAAAATAAGCTCCAATTAAAAACTCAGCTCCAGTAATGCGGCATGGCTGCTTACATTTTTTTGTTGATTTAAATTTAAATTTAAGTCTACCATCAAATTAAGCGACTATTTGTACTTTGTAGAAAGTGTCTCTTCGTAACTGGCCAATGAAGATGTGTGAGCAAACACTCAAATAATTAAATAAATGAATACTCCCCACCCATTTCTATATAATGCGTCTATTATCAATGTAATCCTTCTTACGTAATGTCTTGGGCCACGCTCTGTTAATTTAGACGATTTACAGAGTATTGTAATTTTCGCAAAAGTAATGGCAAAATGTTTAGAAGTTTCGACTTCGCCCCCTCTGAGGCAAAGCAGCGGTTTTCGTTCGAAAATGGGAGTCGTTTTTAATTGGGGATTTCATGTACGCTGCAATTTTTGTGGCATGAAATTCAAAAGATTTAGAGCCTCGAAAACCGGTCTTATTTACACTCCCCCAAAACGATAAAAGATTCGGGTATGTAGTAATGTAGTACCTCATCTTAGGGCCATGGTAACGCGCAGCGGAACGTTCGGTGACCAAGTATATGACCTCTGAATGGCGTCACGATATGGCGAACTCTCCTTAACCAAAGATCGTTTACGTTTCAGGGTAAGATCCACTTGAACGTGAATTTCGATCGCAGCCGAAGCGACGATTTGGGCGAACGTTTACGCGTACAGATATTCGAAGCTTGCGATCTGACTATGGTGAACGCGACGTGCGATCCGTTCGTCGAAGTATGCGTGAAATTCACGAACGGCAAGCAAGAGTCGCATCGGACGAAAGTGAAGAAAAAGACCAACTGTCCGGTATTCGACGAAGAATTCGTATTCACGGTGAGCGAAGCGCAGAACGTCGTGGCGCTATTTTAACCCTTTCACGCTAACTGGTTTGGTTTTTTTTTTGTTTTCAGTTACAAAAAGATAATGCGAAGAATTTTCGCATGAATGCGATGGAAGACGTCGAATGGTCCGAATTGATAGTGACGATGTTCCACGAAAACTCGACCAGTAACGCGGTGTTCATCGGCGAAGTGAAATTATCGCTGTTGGGGCCGCAGCAACAGATTCACGCCGCTACGAACGCCTGGTAAGTCGTCAGCCGTATGTCGAGCGACGTAGTTTTCGGTCGAAACGTCGGTACGCGCGACTCAGAGTGTCGTGATTCACTGTGCGTGGTACTCGACCGCTGTTATGAGTCATGAAAACGTATTTAAAATATACGAGTATCGCGAACGATGGCGATTTTAATTATTTCATGTTCGCGTAGACGTAATGACGAACGCTGTAGCCGTTGTATTGCGCGGTGTACTAGATGAATACGCGGTGGATTTTTACGCGAAGTTTTTAATCGAAAACGATACCTATTACAACCTACATATGATTTGGAAAGGTGAACGAGGGGTCTTCGAGTCTTCGCGTTTCTAACCATTGGCAATTATATGGCGATGTTTAACTTTTACGTTTCTCATCCGAGCGGGTGTATCTAAATGCTGTTGCATCACTTGTACGAATTCCAAATTTTAAACTCTTATTCGCCCCAATGTGAAAAGCACGAGCACTTATGAGTTATGACCTATCACTGCTTAGGTGTTGGTTGTTAATTAGCCTCATTGGCTCTAATTTCTATGGGTCACTCTAACGAACCGCAAAAACTTCCAATAAATGCAGGTACTTTTCGCTTTGTGACGTCATAAAGCAACGCTTCTTCAGTGGTCAACGAAGTGATATAATTTGCATTTTACATCTGTCCACTTTGGTTTATTATATTATATTATACAGAGTGTTTCGCCTTAATATGAGTTCCCTTCATACCACCTGTAGGACTACTTGAGCAACATCTATGTATGATTATTTGCCTATCCTAATTGCTAAAGGGTTCAAAATACAAATGTTTTTAAAATTATTATTTTTGTTCTTAGGTAATAAGTAATAACTAAGGTTGTGGTCCCATGCATTTGTTTTTTTTTTGTTTTTTTTTTTGTTTTTGTTTTTTTTTTTAAATTGATCCTGTTCCTAAAAATTAATTCGTTTGAAGTCCACCTTTCGCAAACCAAATTTGTAATGCGTATTTTCGCATATTTTATCAAAAATGTATATTTTATACATATTCGACTTGAAACTGATGCATATTCAAAACCCTTATTTTTTGCTTATTTGACAATCTTTTGATTTTTTTTCGGTTCTGAAAACCAAATTTTAATACTTAGAAAAAAATGAAACTTCGAGGAGCGTCTAAACATAGCTATAGCTCTTTGTAAAACTCATTTTTCAGTTTTTTGAAATTATTTCATTCACAAAAATAAATGTTTCCAAAAATGCGTATTTTTGTTGCTTTTTTTTTCTATTTTTGAAGGTTCATAAGTGCGGATGAGTTTGAAAAACGTTCCATTAATCCAACGTTTCGAGTATTTTTCATAGATTTAGGACTCCATCCTCCATTGAATACTCTGAGTGGCTCTCTAGTCTAAAAAAATCGATTTTGCTAAAGATTTTTTTAGCTGAGTTTTTAACATAATAACAATAGCTATCACAGCTTACCTGATTTGGGAAGAGTGGGTCGAGAGAGGGTATTTTTTTATTGAGTAGGGGAGTATACAGTGGACTATAAGATGTTGTGTTTTTAACGCAGTATTAATAGAAAATGAACAGAAGTTGTGCATATACGAAATTGAAGTTTTCGGGTACGAATAAGGTACGAAATTCGGTCAAAAAATGCGAAATAGTACGAAATTTAGATTTTTGTTTATTTCGTTGTTTACATAATTATGCTTAGAGTTGGATTTTATATGTTAATTGAACGAAAAATTTAGGTTATATAAATTATCGAAAAGATCCTAATAAAATTTTTATTATAGGTATTATTCAATTTATTAATGATTTAATTAAATTAATTTTTAAAAATAAAATAAGTTTATTATTTTTTAATAAATTTATTTTTTTTTTTTTATGATTTTAATTTTAAGATTATCATTATTTGTAAAGTAGTAGAAACGCCATCTATCTTCCTTGAGAGTAGTTAGACGGAAGGGGGAGGGGAGATGATAATAAATTTTTTGTCATGAAAAAAAAAAAATAAAAGCCCGAAAGAGGTACGAAAAATGTACGAAATTTTGATTTTGTTATTCAGTAGACACCGTGTAAAGGCAATGAAAAAATTTTGTCGAGAGAAACGATGAAGAAGCGAATAAAATGATGTTGGTATAAACACAAGCGTTTTTCCAAGTCATGCGTATGAAAGAATGATAAATGTTTCCATTATTTTTACATTTTTCTTCACCTACCCCTTTCCCGTGTAACCAATGTTTTTTCAATGATACTGCATTGAGTACTCAATATTTCAATGCAAATGGCACGTGGTAGGTGAACTATCATACATGATTGATACATGAATAGCCCTATATATGTGGCATGAAGGATCTCATATTGAGGTGAAACACCTTGTATATATTCCCCCACCTCAGCCACCGGTTTGGTTAGACACTCTTCATGGACATACAATAAGTATTTTTTTTTTTTTTTTTTTTAGTTTTTGATGTCATATGACTATGACTCACATATCAAAAATGTAACCTCCCAAGTGAGTTTGGAAGAGAGTTTAGAGGCTAGAAACAAAAAAAAAACCTGAATTTTGACTATAACAAGGTTTTGAGTTACGAAATTTTTTCAATTTTCTATACTTACCAACGAATCGCCCAAAAATAAAGCTGAAACTTTGCGCGTGAGCTTAGTTGGAACACTAAAATATGATGCCTTGAAGTCAGTTCAAAATGGCTGATAGCCATAAATTGAGAAAATTTTGAGATACTCTGAAATAACTGTGTTGTGATAAATACAAGCTCGTATGATTACTGAACACAAGAGATGTACGTCTGAACGACTTTACCCAATCGTATTCCAAATCCACTTCACTGCTAATGTTGGAGAGGGGCGGGGGTTATTGTCGTTGATATGTGATAAAGACGTAGTTTCCTATGATAAAGTGGAAGCCACCAAGTGGATTTGATTGGAGTTGGCTTTCGCGGTGTGGAGAAATCGCGTGGATCAAATGTACTTGGAAAGCTGAAACTTCATATATTAGTTTTGGGACTAGAATATAAGGCTTCGAATTTGATCGAAAATAAACCCGGGTATCGTCAAAATTTGAGACGGCTTGAAAATATAAAATTTCAGCTCGAGTAACGCGGCACGACTATTTAAATGTTTAATTCTGACATTGTCTTCTCGCAGGTATTATCTGCAACCTCGTAAGAAGCGAGTCACGTTACGCGCACCAGTCTCCACCTTATCGTCGGCGGTCATGGACGAGAATTGTATCGGAACGTTGCGTTTGAAAATACAGTATTTCGTCGATCATATACTGCCGTCTTGCAGCTATAGTAAATTTAGAGAATTAATACTGAAGAGCGCCAATATGCAGGTACGGCGATACGATACGATTATCCCTTTCGTACGATTCAACCCCGCCGGATGTTAACTAACTGAAGATTTTTTACTTGATTGCAGCCTATTACGTCGAGCGCGGTGTATCTATTAGGCGAAATAATTCCGTGTAAAGCGGACGTCGCTCATTGTCTAGTTAGGATATTACTTCAGCATAACCAATTCGTGGCGATGATTCGATCGTTGGCTGTATGGGAGATATCTAAAGTAACGTGAGTATCCTCGGTGTCGACGACTACAAGGAGTACAGTTATCGGCGACTTGGGTCGCGTGTCGCTGTACCATTAACCTGTTATTTTTAAAGTAATTAAATAAAAAGAAGAAATTATTATACGCTTGATGTAAAATGAAAAAAAAAAAAACATCGCAAGGATTTAAAATTTTTAGGGAAATCGTAATTTTTTTGTCAAGTCGAATTATACAAAAATACGTATTATATCAATTTTTATTGAACGAAATGTCGAGTCTTTCCCATATGGTGTGCAATTGGCCATTCTTATCTTAGTGATAGAAGTACGCGTGCCTGTTTCAAGAGCTAATCGGAGTTCTAGCTGGCGAAAAAAAAAAAAAAAAAACAGATTTCCAACTGCTATTCAATATTTTGCAAATGAAACATTTTTACTCGACATTAACATTATATTTTTGAACGTATATTAGCCTTGGAAATGAAAACAAAAAATAACTTTGAAATTAATTTCCAAAAAAAAAAAAAACACAAAAATTTTGAACCATCATAGATTTGTATTAAACTATACAAAAATTTTCGAATAGCAATCATATATGTTGAAAAAAACTTAAAAAAAAAATAGATAGCAACTTTAGAACATGAAAAATATGAAACAAGATTTAAAAAAGTAAAAAAAAAAAAGATGAACTTTGAAGCATCTTAAATGAAATACTTATAATTATGAAATAATATCATAAGTTTTCCTCATTTGTTGTATTCAGTCAAATGGGCGAAAAAGGGCTATGGAAGGGGGCTTAGGGTTTGATCGTACCTTTGCCAGACTGCCACTGTCTGTTTGAGAAAAATTTATGTAGGAAGCCGGACCACTATTAAAAAAAAAAAAAAAAAAAAAAAAAATTGTATGACTTATGAGAGTGGTTCAAAAATACATTTGAAATTTTTTTTTTATTTTTTTTACCCATAATTTATAAAAATATTCCTTTGATATTTTTCATAGCAGTCCTACCAACATATCAGACTTAATTTGCTTCCATCGTTCAATATCCCTTTACCCACTTAGTTGAAAAATAAAATAACATAAAAAAAAGTTAAATAATAATAATAAAACAAAATAAACTGAATTGGTATGAAAAAAATATTTGAATTCCTCGCATCCACTTCAGGGATAACTATTGTTTAGCTTAAACCCTTACGTTTTTTTTGTTTCTGGTTACAGAGACGCGAATACAATTTTTCGAGGAAATACTTTAGTATCGAAGCTAATGGATGACGCTATGCGATTCGTCGGCCATAGATATTTACACGAAACGCTCCGTCCGTCCATCGAACGTATCTTATTCGAACGTAAACCGTGCGAAATCGATCCGTCCAGAGTGAAAGACAAAGCTGTCATACATCAGAATTTGTACAATTTAAAGGTGACCTTTAATTTTTACCTATCGAAGCGATCTCGTACCACGTGCAAGAGTAATCCGGGGGTTTTCCTTCTTATTTTACAGATTTACGTCGAGGATATTTTCAAAGCGATTACTTCGTCGGCTTTACAGTGTCCTTCTGTTATGTGCCAACTTTTTCATGATCTCAAAGAAATCGCTATTTTATTTTTTCCAGGTTGGTATTAGTCGAACGACGCGATCGCTGGTGTTTCCCTATGTAGGTGATTTTTACGATTTTGCCTTTGATTACAGAAAATAAAGAAATACGTTACTCTGTGATATCCGGTTTCATTTTTCTAAGATTTTTCGCTCCCGCTATTCTAGGACCGAAATTATTCGGATTGACTACCGAACAAATTGTAAGTATTGATTGCGAAGGTGTTAACGTGAATGGGATATTAATAAATTGATAATTAACGTGCTCGCATTATTCGCAGGATACTCAAACCAATCGTACTTTAACATTGATCTCAAAAACAATCCAAAGCTTAGGTAATGTGGTTTGCGCCAAAACCGTATCATGTAAAGAAGAATATATGTCTTCGATGTATCAGACGTTTTATAATGAAACGCACGTTACCGCTGTCAGACAGGTGATTACGATTTGAATTTTTTTTTTTTTTATTTTAATTTGACTCTTGGTTTATGTTTTGTACTATGGTTGTGTGTAATTGAGATTTAGAAAAATTATGCTTTTTTCTCCTTATCGTTGGGTATTTTTTTCTCGGTTTTATCCATTCTCAGTTTTACTCGTGTACTGCGAAAAAAGCTACCACTTCTTTCACCCTTTTTTCCAATTATAAAGATTGTAATCTTTTCGCATGGTGATATAATTGAAAAATAGATTTTCAATTATGATTTTATTAAAATTAAAAAAGAGGGGAACATAACATCATTTAGAGGTACCTACATTGTGAGCGCTACCACGAATATGAAACAGTAATTAGTCGAATTAAAAATATTAAATGAAAAATAATGAAAAATAATATTTTATTATTATTGTTATCATTAAAATTAATCATTTACGGGCAAAATATTGCTCGATCACGTGAACAACCAGTGAACTAGTGCCCATGTTTTTTTTCCTTCAACTTTTTTAACATTATCCCAAATGAATCCTTATTGATCAGTTATTCAAGTCTTGGGCAGTTTTCTATCGTTCGAAGCAAGTTCTTTATGTTACTGTGCTTCGTAACTTCGAATAACAGAATTACATTATGTGAGCGAAAAGCAAATAAAAAGTAGTTTAGAAGATGTAAATGATTATTTTTTATCAGCGTTTGAAATTAACACAAACACTCTTCTTTAATCGATAATCTACATTTTTGTATTACTAGCCTATCTAATCAATGTATTTTTTTTTTCTCGACAAATGCAGTTCTTGGAGATAATCTCAGCGACCTCGGTTCCTGTACATAGTACTTCAGATAAACCAATCGTTTTGAAAGAAGGGTAAGTTTTCGTGGAATATACGTTCTTCCGTTTCATTAATTATAGATTTTGATTATTATTTTATAATTCGAGGTTTTTTTTACGCATGCTTACGTATTTTAAGCGAACAATACGGTGAGTATTATAGTGACTGAATGATAACCTGTTAGATTATGCTTGGTAAATAAACTTCAGTCGATGACATTCGGGCGAGATTAGGATTCCCAGCCCGCTCCCCTCACGAGTCGACTAAGTTCTTGATGTATTACAGTTGATTTTTTATTTAAGAAATTAATTCTATAAAGTTGATTGCGCTTCATGTTAGTGATGGAGCGAAAAAAGAAAAAGGAAAACAGAAAACATGAAAAACGTACAAATTTGATGAAAATTTGTAAAAAAAGAACACCGAATTTTATAAATTTGTTCATTAATTTTTGATATTCTGATACTGATTTTTCATCTCAGTTCCTTGATTTGATCGCTTTGTTTTCACCAAGACAATGCTTCTATGTAGCTTCTACACGTAATGAGTGAACTTTACTACCTGTAATGCTAAACAAAGATTCATGATTCATTGAAAGTACTTATAACTTGAGTAATTATATTATTCGTGAACAAAATCCTTTAATATAGGTGCGTGGTTTTGTGTTGCTTCTTTTTCATTGCATTATTCGTGAACAACACGTTCTATGAATTTTGAAAGCAGGCTTTGAAATGTCGAATCGTTCGCGAACGAAATCATTAGATAAGTGGATATAGATTTGTAATTTCAAAATATCGAGTTTTTCGAAATTTTCAGTGTAGATCCATTATTGATTACTAATGTTTTGATTGATTCGTTCGTGAATGATTCATTACATGTCGTTCAAGAACGAAATTTTTCGTATATTTAAAAATATCGAATCGTTTGCGAATGATTCATTATAATTATGTCGTTCAAGAACAAAATTTTTGCGGGTTAAGGAATATCGAATCGTTCGCGAAAGAAATCTTAAATTTAGACTCATGATTGATTGTCAGTTTTTTTTTTTATTGATTCGTTAGTGAACTACTCACCATTTGAAATTCCAATGTACCGTTCAAAATATGGAATCGTTTACGAACGAGATTTTTGGTGCAGACGCGTAATTTTGATTTCTAATAAACGACTCATTCTTTGAAGTTTGAAATCATGCTTCAGAATATCGAATCGTTCTAGTGATTAAAATTTTTAATACAGACGCGTGATCGAGTTTCAATTATTTTTTGCTGAATCGTCCGTGAATTACTCAATGTTTGAACTTTGAAAGTTTCTTCAAGATATTGAATCGTTCGCGAACGACTCAATGTTTGAACTTCGAAACCGCGCTTCAGAATATTGAATGGAATCGTTTCCGAACGAAATTTTTGTGCAGAAGCTTGATTGATTTTCAGTTCTTTTTTGTTGGATCGTTCGTGAACGTCTCATTCTTAGAAATTTGAAAGGTTGCTTGTGTTTGTCGTATAGTTCATGAACGAAGTCCTTATATAATGCAGATACGTGGAATCCGAAGAATTGCAAATTTGTTTTTATGAAATCATTTGTGAACGACTCATTCTTCGTGCTTTGAATGTTCGACTGGAAAATTCGCTAAAAATTATTTTAAAGTCGTTGTTAGCGTAAACTAATTTCTTTAATAAGTGGTAATTTCACGTCAGTCTATCATCGGAACAGGGGCGTATCGAGGACATTCTTCAGGGGGGTGGGGAACCCAAAAATTGCCAACTTATACCATGAAATTTTACCAACTGTTGACCTTTTTTTTTTTTTTTTTTTTGCTCCGCGAAAATAAAATAAGATGTCACATTCTTCTTGTTAGTCTTCAAAAAATGTAAAAATAGCTGTAATAATACTGCGCACGTGGTCAAATTTACCAACTTTCCAAAAGCCAAGGGGGGGAAGCTCCCCCCCTCCCCCCTTTCGGTACGTCCCTGCATCGGAAAAACCGCTCGCTAAAACTTGCCCATCAAAAGCTTGACTTTCAGGGCGCAGATCGACTTTAAAATTAGTCAACTCTTCGTTTATACTTTTGTTTTTATTATTACCATAATTTTATGTCATTTCATATACGTTAACTCAATGTATCATTATGCATAAAAATTTCATTCGAAAGCTTTCAATCTCTATTTACTCTACCTATTGGAGTTGATTTTTACCTTGTTACTGTAGTTACCATTAAACGTCGCTGAGAAAAAAAAAAAAAAAAAAAAAAACTTGAGTCATTAAATACCTATATGAGTTGATATCACTCTCAAATGGAGTCCACGCCGTTTATGTATACGTGCCTTCTCTGAAATATTAATTATCTGATATTAGTTTTTAATGTTACATTTGCTTTGAAATTAAAAATTCTTCGATGTGAAATGTATTTTTATTTTTTATTTTATGTAAACAAAATTTTTCAATTGCAGAACATTAATGAAACGAGCTCAAAACCGAAGAAGATTTCGTCGAAAAAGTTTCCACCAGAGGTATTTCAAGTTGACCACCGAAAGTGTATCGTATTCAAAATATAAAGGTATTTTTTATTTTTTCATGTTCTATTTAAATTTTCCTGATAAAAAGAAGAAATAATGACGAATAGCGTAGGCATGAAAGACGAGTACTTATATGTGTGTATTTTGTAGGAAAAGAAATTCTGTACCGTGTTCCCTTATCTGATGTCCTAGCTATCGAGCGCGTTAGTTACGAATCATTCAAAAAGAACAATATGCTTCAAATCATCCAACCAAATAGGATATTATATGTACAGGTAACAACAACGTATTAACGAATTTTTCTATGTCTAAAAATAGCTCGTCAGTGTAAGTTAATATAATTATATGATTTCAATCGATTGAAAAAATTATCAGAAATAAAAAAAAAAAAAAAATGTATATACTGACAATATTTTCACGACATTTTGTTTCAGGCTAACAATTGCGTAGAAGAAAAAGAATGGCTAGATTTACTGACCAGAATGTGTTTGTCGAATGATAAACATCTGGCTCAGTATCATCCGGCGGCTTTCGTTAAAGGAATGTGGCTGTGGTGAGTATACATAATTGTATACGAATTATCCATGTACCGGTTGAAATTTCAATTGATAATAATATTAGACGAGCTCTATAGTTTTCATTTTTTTTTATTTCACCTATATAGTTGTAAATCTCGCAATGAAAATAGTATCGGTTGCGCTAAAGTTACGAAACCAGTCGAAGGTGTTCATATTAACAATATTGATATCGATAGAGAACTTTCAAGACTTCATACGTTAACGTTTACCCACATGGATCGTATCGAAAATGTGTTACGTAAGTTGAAGCATGATGGGTATTTTTTACTCTCATTTTACGTCGCGCTGTAGTTACAACGATGAATGTTTTTCTCGTATGCAGGAGCCTGCGAATGCCAAGCAGTGTATAATAACGATAGACATTTATTGCCTACCTCCATTATAGAAGATGTGCAGTCGGTGATAGTGACGTTAACGTCGTTGCAAAATATCGCCTACACCTTGGAACAAGAACAAAGAAGCGTTCTTCGAGCTATTGCGAGGGAAACGAAATACGGTAGCAAGTACGTAATTTAATTGATTTGTCATCGGAGGAAATTATCGTAGGTTTTGGATTATTTATATTTTCATATTTTTTTCTTCCTCTTTAGACAAGCTCCGATCGGTGATGATAATTACCTTCTTATGGCCGGTCGACTGGAGAACGTGACGTTAAGAAAGACATTTTAACGTAGATAAACCTTTGACTTAATTTATTTATACTTTTTTTACTATTATTTTTTTTTTTTTGTCTGTTAATCCTAATTGTTTATGTAACTCGAAGGTAGCTATGATGTAATAGTTAATCCAAATTAATATCAGAATAAAACGGTGTAACCGCTGATAGTTTTCAACCATTTATGTTTTAAGTTCGAGTAAATTCAATTTACTTAACTCTCCCGCGTGAAATATTGATAATTTATTTGGGTATGATATTTTAGATTTTACCTGTTGCAAGGCTACACTGATAACTGAAAGTATGTATATACGAAGAATAAGCGAAAAGTTAACATTTTTTTTTTATAACCGAAAGTATTACTGTTTAATTTTGAACGTTATTTATTTCATTAAGTTGACGATGTGTAAAGTTATACATTTTTTTTTTTTTAATTTGAAAATATTATGTATAACCTTGAATGCGCATTTAAAGAATTTTTTATATTAACTCGATTAATTTTTAAAAAATTTTGGACAGTATGCATTTTTTTTAATGTTTAGCTCAATGTGTTATCAATGCATTTGCGTATGTTAGCTCAGTTTTTATTATTAATTCGTTTTTAATAATTTTTTTTTTTTTACTTAATTATGAATGATGAGATCGAATATTTTTTCTTTTGATATATTTTGCGTTTTCCATTTTAATGCGTAGTTAGGTGACTTAATATTGGAGCTCTCTCTCTCTCTCTCTGTATGCGCTGGTATTTTAAGAATATTTTTGTTTTATTTGGAAGAAATTTTTTCAACGATAACAAATCTTGAAATTACTCTCTCGTTTTGTTAAACATTAAAATTATCGTACGCTTGAGTGTGTTGTTAATTACAAAAATATTTACTCCGTTGTGATATTGTTATTTACATTTAATTGTTACATTCGTTATTTTTATACTTGTATTTGTTTTTTTATTATTTTTTTTTTTTAGTCATTAGAGGTTGTTTTTATAACATGTATTTTTTTTAAATATCGGAACTTTTTTTTCTTAATTCATCATTTTTATCGTGTTCGTTTCATCATCGTATTTCTTTTTTTTAATTTCTTAAACCAGTATTAAAAGGGCAACTCGGTTATACTTTCAGCTACTCGAAAATTAAATTAACATTTGTGATGTAAGATGTTTTATTGCGAATAATTGTTTTAAAATGTGTGTATTTTTCTATGTGTATGATCGATGTAAAATTGATTCATTTTAATGGCGTTTTTGCACATTCCAAAAGATTGTTTTGTTTCAACAAAAGATATTTTGTTTTTATCTTTTATGTAAGTAATTCTTGAACAATGTATTTTTTATATTTAAATGTAGATTATATGATAATCTTTTACATTGTTTTTGTTACGCAATATTTTTTTTTTGTAATGATCTTTTAATATACGTTTTTCTCCTTTCAGTAGCAAGTATTGTATGGATTTGAACGATTTGAATGTTTCTAAAGAGTAGGTACTTGGAAAACATTAAACTCAATTGAAACTGAATGGAATCAGAGATTAAATGTGAACAACTATACTGAAATTAAAGTTTTATTGTCACTATCCACATATGGATATTGCCATTTTATAGATTGGTTGCTTTGTAGCAACGAAAATGTTCTCTTTACCTCCATTCTCTGACTTCTGCTCGACTAAGCCGAATAATACGATTCAAGTATATAATTGTGAAAATGATGTATTATTATTAAAAAAAACGCGAGCAGCCATGCCCCATCACTGGAGCTGCATTTTTAACTGGGGCTTGTTCAAGTTAGAAAATATCGTTGCTGAACCAGGCCACTGTACAGTTCGCTACTTTCAACTCTGTTAATTATAATGAAATCCAGCGTACCAAAACCAAAAAGCACATTCTTATTGTATCGTTAGATCTATCAACGCGCGTACCCCAGCTCCAACTCTTCTTCTAGATCAATGACGAATGATTTTAATGTGATTTTCGACCTTTCGAGTTGACGCAAATTTGCACCTTCTAATTGCTCGTCTGTTATTTTAGCTGATCAAGTCAATCGGCGAATACGTTGCATAATATTTTTGTTTGCCTTTGCGGTAGCAGTGATACTAGCAGCTACTTCGGTCTATAAAATGCGAAAGGCAAATTTTATATTTGATACAAAAATACAACAATTGTTCTAGGCATAGAGAATTGTAAATATACGTACAGAATTGCACTCGCGTGTACTTTCTTTTCTCGCTCAACTCGGTTACGTGTGAGGGCGATCGATTTGAAATAACCTGCCCACTGTGACGGGAGTTTCAGTATAAGTACCGTCATAACTCGTACCTAGCCGAGTAGCTAAAATTGCCCTCAATCACTTGTGATTGGAATGCACTTAGCGTATTCGTCTTGTTGTCACTATTCCTTCGAATATGATAAAAATAAATTGGACAACCAATTCGCGATGTGAGTGAGTTCTTTTCGTTCACTTATATGAGCCATCAACATTGCTTATAAGTAGCACCTATTATGTGCAGGGACTACATGCTAGGGTGTAGATAAAATAGTGTTCAATCATGAACATAAAGTAATTGCCTAAGCACGTTGTGTTAAAGCGAGGTAAGATAACTTGTTTTTCAATGCCACTCCTATTACATATTAATTACGCTAATTTTTCAACATAAAAGTCAATGCGGTTGCCTATATTATGTAATCGCACAGATGAGGAGTGTAAATGAAATTTTTGTTGCGCAGTAATTCTTTATTTTGATTTTCAACGGTAGAACAAAAAAAGAAATGATGAAAGATAAGGCTAGCAAAAAAAGTAAAAAAATAGACGAAAATTAATCGTAATAGATTGACGTTACATAGGTAACGGGTGGAAATTCACAGTCAGGACTGAAAAGTTGACTTCCTAGTCCTGACCTTTGACTATATAGTATATGGACCGCTCGAACTGTAAAAACGTAGTCAGCCAATATAACGTAACTAAATGGAGGACGCATTTCCAAAAACGCGTCTGCGCATCACAATTCTGTTTCCCTGTACGCTAGGAAAGCGGGGTAAAGCGGGACGAAAGTGGGAGGCATTTTAGGTAAGGAACGTCAGTTCATACATGCGCAGACTCGTTTTTGGAATTGCGACCTTCATTTATATTGGCTGAATATCATTACATTGCGCTAACTGGAGTTCGAGCGGTCCATATACTATATAGTCAAAGGTCCTGACTGTCTTGCCTATTCTGTCGCATTATGCGCTTTCTAATCGAACTATTGTGACAATTCACTCGATAAATCGATTATTTTATTCAAAAAATTCTTGAATTAAAAATTTATTGTTTTAGATCTATTTTATTAATCTTTCGGTCATAGTATTATAATATAAGTTAGGTAGCATAATTGAATCGGTCAAAACTAGATAAACGTCAAGTTTATTTTATGCATTTTTGAGTTGGCGATGGAAATTGAGGCATTGAAGTATAGCGGATCGACAGATGTGACTGAAATTTCGCTCATAGAGTGTTTATAATGACTGGTCTAGGTTCTAATTGGTCATACGTTACGTGCGTAATGACCAATCATAACGCTAGAATGTGATAAAATGTAGGTAGTTTCATTTCTACCTTCCTAAATAATATCGTTCAGTTTTCAGGGAACGACTAAAATTCGTTTGTGATTTGAATCGTCAGCTGATTTGTGTTTTTATTTTATGAGTTAGTCGAGGTAAATTTATAACATTCCAACTTGCTGATTGGTTGTTACAGGCGTGACGTATGACCAATTAGAACCTAGACCAGTCATTACAAATACTCTATGTGTGGGTAAAGCTTTGACTATATACTAGATGGACCGAGCTAGCAACGAGCAAATGCCAACCCAAAAACGGTGATACATTACACAGATTTTCTCAGAACACTCGTGACTAAATTCTAAATACGCATGCGCAAATTTATTTCGCGCCAATAGTGCGGCTAGGGGACATCGATAGTACTGCTTAAAATCAGAATAACATGGATGTGATAAAGGACTCTTCAGGCATGCGCAAGATATGAAGTTGCAACGAGTGTTCCGACTCTGATGCATGTAATGCAGTGTTGTAGGAACGAACATAGGTCTGGTCTTGTTCCTGTTCTCGTTCCTGGAAAGACTCAGTCATTTGATCCTGTTTCTGACTCGTTCTTATTCTCAATGTTTCAACTGTTCTCGTTCCGTTCTTCGTTCTTTTAATTCTTTACAATGTTGTTCTCGTTCTGTTCTTTGTTCATTCAATGCTTTATGGTCTCGTTCTTGTTCGTTCTTCGTTCTGTTCTCGTTCTTCAACTTTTTCTTTTGCTCTTTCTTTCTGATAACGTGTTTACAGTTAATGTTGTTGTTGAAATTGAAAATCAATTAATTGAAGCTAATAATTTAAAAAAAAATTACTTATATGGGTATATGTAGCACTTGCCCGCTTTCAAGTATAAATTTTTTATTTTCTCTTTCCCCTCATGATATCTATTAATTTTATAATAAATCATGAACTTCTAAAAGAACGAAGAACAACAAAAAATTACATCGTTCTTGTTCTTGTTTTTGTACCTCAACATTGTTCATTAGTTGGTTCTCGTTTTGTTCTTTGATCTTTCAGTTTGAAAATATTCTGTTCTCGTTCTGTTCTTTGTTCTTCAGATATATCACTTTTATGTTCTCGTTCTTGGTCCTGTTCCTCAGGAACAATGAAAATTCTCCGTTCTTGTTGTTCTTCGTTCTCGTTCTTTGGTTTGTTTCTACAACACTGATGTAATGTTTCACCGCAGTTTTCCTACACGTAACTCGGTCCATCTAGTATACAGTCAAAGGGGTAAAGGTAGGATTTTCAAGTTTTTCAAGGTCGGGCAACAACGTTGACGACTAAAAGGAGCTCAAGTCCAGCAATGTTCTACTGACATTCATTTGTATCTGCATACTTTGTAACTGCAGACATTTTACACCTGTTTAGCATATTCTCTTTTAAGCTGAAACTATGTGCGGGAAGATAGATATGAACCTGGGGTACAGATTCACTTTACCGCACCACTACACATGCACACATGAAGACGTTCAAACATATGAGCAAAACCAAGCAACACTGAAAACAAGGGGTTTTGCGCATAGGCAACTTATTCAACACAATAAATGTTTTTCAGTGTTTTATCGTTTGTTATGAATAATTATCAAGTTGAGAAGAATTAAGATCAATAAAATCATAATATATGATATGAAACAATGTGTATTTATAGAACAAAATATAAAAAGTATAAAATATAACAAGAGGAATGAACTATTGAGCAGAGAAACACCATAAAGATGTAAATAAAGATATGTTGAACATATGCACTAATAAAAAGCATTTGGTAAGATAGTAAGAAAGTGCTATCCACCCACATTAATGAGCTTTCACCACTACAAGTCAAAACCAAAGCAAATGATTTTGCTACGTGCTTAAATGCAATACTAGTAATCGCTTTTGTACTGCGGAATTTACACGTTTTTCAAAAGCAAGATTATCATTATGTGTTTCTGCAAGAACATCGTCTTCTTCTGTTCCTAGTTGTGATGTTGATGCATTTTCATCGTTTAGATTTGGAGTATAGTTATTCAGCTCCTCACCTGATTTTTCATTGGCATCTCCAGGCATATTTGCTGAATAAAAGCACTTTTTTAAAAAAAAAAAAAAAAAAAAGGAGAAAAGAGTAATAATAAAAGAAACTTCTCTTATAATTTTCCGTGCGAGAAAAGAATAAAAACTGAATAAGTTTGATACATTTAAAAAAAAAAACAGCGCGTTTTAATTAAAAGAAAAAGGCCCATAACCCAGTTGTGCTATTATATTACTCAAGTCCGCCATTGCACTGGTCGGTGAATAGAGGAACTTATTGTATTAGATTTCACAGCGCAAGCTGATGATTAGAAGTGGTTTATCTGTGGTCATAGTCGGAGGCATGTGAGGTAATGGTCATGCATAGCATGCCGTAACACCCCCTCCCATGCCTACGTATGATTGCATAGGAGTTATCACAAAATAATGTAATTATGATGTCATATGAAGAATATGAAATTGTTTTGTCTAGACAAAAAAAAAAAAAAAAGAAAATACATAATGTTTTGAAAAATAAAAATATATTCCAAGTACAATGATGAGAGAGCAAAAAAAAACATATATATATATATAATAAGAATAATAGAATGGGTATGTTAATGTGCACAATATTATCCGTTTTGATTAGACGCCAAAAAGGTCTAATCGCAGGAGATGGTACATTATTGCACCAGCGTAAGAAGTTTAGCACAGAATGCTATAAATTTATCTGCGTCTAGAGGCTTTGTGAAAATATCAGCCAGCTGGGTAGCAGAAGTTACTTTAATTGCTCGCAGGAGGCCTTTTTCAAACAACTGTTGGAAATCTAAGTACTTTTTTTCAATATGACGTAGGCGGCCCCTTGAGGTCGTTTTTAATGTTTGAGTAATATAGCCTATATTGTCCTCAAAAAGAGGAATAGGAAAAGGGGAGGAAGAGCAAATAGTCTCTTCTGTAAGGCGTCCCAAAAATAAAATATCGTGAGCTGCGTCTGTAATAGCCAAGTATTCAGCCTCGGTGGTGGATGGTAACATGTCGTCATTGTCGCCAGAGTTTTTGGTAGGAGTGATATCAGAATAGGTAGGTTGCTGCAGTTTGCAGCATCCAACCTCAACAACCTCCTCTTATTTTAAACATCAGGAATGTTCGCTCTGGGGGGTACCAGAATCAATTGGGGATATTGTATGATTTTTTTGGTGTTTTATAGGTCGGTACATGTATGCATTTGGACTTTGGTGTAATTTAGTACCACTCTAAACCTTCTATGCTTGAAATGCTATACTACTCTCCTCTTATTCATGGTGTAAATATATGCAGTACATTGCGGTACAAGAAATTTAGTGTACAACAAAATGTAATTCAACAATTTTAGTCCTAAAATTCAACTCTATCAAGATATATTGAAGAAACCGATTTTGGGGAGCTGTGATCTACTTCGAGGGGGGTTTGGGTATAGAGGATGGGTGATAATTTTTAATACGTTGTTTACGATATATGTATTTGAGTTATTTCCCTATATGCTTAACCCGAAATAGTGGAAAAGGGGAAAGGGGAGGGGGAGAGAGACAAAAATTAGTGCATCCGATAGCACAAACGTAGCACAAATGATTGCCATCAAATTCAAATCAATCGAATCATTTTCAACCCTTTTATATACATTTTCAATTTTCATTTCCCCAGCACTCCCAACTTGTTTTTTGAATATCTCAGGAAGGAGAGTTGCACAAACGACGGGGTTTGTGGCACAAACCAGCACAAACGTAGCACAAACGATTGCACCCAGTTTCAACCCCGTTGGTGGAGGTGGAGGTGCGGACATTTCCCCAGCACCCCCAAATTGTTCTGGGTATACCTCGAGAAGGAGAGTAGCACAATCGACGGGGTTTGCGATTGCGACCTGTTTCAACCCCATTGGCAGAGGTGGGGGTGCGGACGTTTCCCCAGCACCCCCAAACTGTTTTGGGTATACCTCGGGAAGGAGAGTAGCACAAACGACGGGGTTTGCGGTACAAACCAGCACAAACGTAGCACAAACGAATACACTAAGTTTCATTTCCAAATTCCAGACAGGGCTGCGAAACCGATTGGAACCGGAACCAAACCGGAACCAAGAACCGGTAGAACCGATAAAATTTTGGAACCGGAACCGAAACCAGAACCAATATTTTGAAATTTGTACTAAAGCTGTGTCGCGACCAGCGCGATCTAGCGTTTGGTAACTAAGCTAATGGTAACTAAGCTAATTGTAACTTGGTAACTGTAATGTAAATGGATGACGTAAAATAAAGAGAAGCATTTTAGATGAGATAATTTTTATTTCTCTCGTTTATTAGTTTTATTGTACATTATTTCAAACATGAAGCTGCTGAACGAGACATGGTAGCAGAGACTTCAAGATCGCGGTAATTATGTGGCGAACTGAATTCCAACCCACTATTCGGCGGTTAGAGGCTAAGCTCCTCGTGGCGAAGCAACAACTTTCAAATAAGGACACGTCACCTACTACTCTAAAAGTATCGCTGTCCATCCTCACTAAACTTGTTGCTAAACTAGACCAGCTGAAAATTGACTCTGAAGCCGCATCTACTCGAAAGCAAAAAGTGTATGAAGAATTCGAAATAGTAAGTGCTACTGAACTACTACTCGATGCGGTGGAAGTCATAGCAGAACTTGAAATATTAATAAACAAAGATGATGTTTGCCAATCAACTCCGATACCTCAAGCACAAAATGCAAATAATCGTAGCGACTTTACTAGACTACCAAAGCTTGAATTGAAAAAATTCAGCGGTGATATCACTACTTTCAATGAATTTTATGAAACTTTCAAAATTGCAGTTGATAATACTCAACTCGACCCAATACAAAAATTTGTTTACTTGAAGACATCACTAATAAATGATGCTGAAAAACTAATTGCTGGACTTCCAACTACTAAAGAAAACTATGAAGTAGCGAAAAAATTGCTTGTCGAAAAATATGGTAATAAGCAGCATACAATTCAACGCCTTTATCATACGCTCAATGCTATGCCAAAAGCAACAAAGCAAACATTACGTCAAACCTACGATAATCAAGAATCTATACTACGCTCGCTTGAAGCCATGAATGAAATCGTAGAAGGCGGTGCTTTACTATCCATGCTGTCAAAGAAGTACCCAGACGAAATTTTACTGCAGGTATTCGAAGAAATAAAGGCTGATGAAATGACTGTAGCATCACTACGAACCTCTATTAAAAATATAGTAACGCGTCGAGAGAAACTAACCATTTTCTCAACCCCAGCTGCAAATATAGGAACAACTTCGAATCAAGAAAAACATTTCGCTACTACTGAAGCGCTTTTTACCTATCCAAAGTCCCAAGGTAAGCGCTCAAAAACTTGTCGTTACTGCGGAAAGGCTCATTATTCAGATTCTTGTGATGAGTATACAACTATCGAGCAGCGAAAAGAAAAAATTAAAGGTTCATGTTTTATATGCCTTTTAGAAGGGCATAATTTGAAGAAATGTAGAGTAGTGAAGCCCTGCGTATACTGTAAAAAATCTAAGAATCATCACCGGAGTCTGTGCCCTCAACAGTTTGGAGATAACAAAAAAGACAACAAATCGAATGAAACTAAAGGCGATTCTACGGTATCCTGCCTAGCCTCTACAGTCTGCTTACAGACATCAAATACTTTATTAACAGCTTCTGCAGTAGTTCAAAATGGTTCAAAAAAAGTGAAAATTCGACTCATTTTTGATAATGGCAGCGCTCGATCCTACATCACTGAAAAGCTATTTCAACAACTTGAATTACAAAGCGAATACTCAGAGGCATTACAAATATCAACATTTGGTAAGCGGAAATCTATTTCTGTAAATACGAAGGTGTCGACTTTACTACTACAATTAGCGAGCGGCGAATTTTGCTCCATTTCCGCGAATGTTGTTCCAATAATCTGCGAAGATTTTAATGTTCGCTATCCTGAGGCTGTAAAGAAAACTGCGAGGGAGAAAGGGCTTCATCTAGCTTCTGATAACGACGATACAAACAGCATCGATCTGCTTGTTGGCCTAGACTACTACTTCCATCTCGTCACAGATCAAAGACTCGAAGCAGAAGGTTCACTCCTTATTAAATCAAAACTCGGCTGGCTGGTAGCAGGTAACGTCATGGCTGTCGCGGGTAACGTTGCAGGTAATTCTAATAGTAAAAGTTTGCCATGCCTTCTTATCAGAGAACATGATATCGCAACTAAACATGATATCAGTCAATTATGGGATTTGGATACTATTGGTATCAAAATGGTAAAAAATGATACTGAAGAAGAGGAGGCATTAACTTCATTTTATGAATCTATCACTTATGAAGAAGGTAGTTATAGTGTTTCGTGGCCATGGAAATCAGTTCCCCCTGACTTACCTTCGAATTATCAGTTAGCATTTGGTCGTTTGAAAACATTATATAAACGTTTAGATAAACCATTGCTCGAAAAGTATGATAAAATCATACATCAACAATACGAAGCAGGAATGGTTGAAATAACTGAAAAGTCTTCGACTAATGTTTGCCATTACTTGCCACATCATCCGGTTATTACTCCAGATAAATCGACGGATTGTCGTATTGTGTATGACGGTTCAGCCAAAAGTAAGAAAACAAATAAGAGCCTTAACGATTGTTTATACAAGGGAAAAGTTCTATTAGAAAAGACTTGTGCATTACTTTTACGCTTTCGCTTTCATGAGTTTGGAGTAATTGCAGATATAGAAAAAGCATTTCTCAGAATCGGTTTACACACTAAAGATAGAGATACAACTCGCTTTTTATGGCTAAAAGACGTAAATATGGCACCAACTGAAGAAAACCTGCAAATTTTTCGTTTCACGAAAATACCATTTGGAATTATTAGTTGTCCATTTTTGTTAGGTGCTACAATCCACCATCATCTTGTCAACACCAACTCTACCTTTGCTAATGAAATACTACCCGACTTTTACGTAGATAACCTTATCACAGGTATTGCAACAGTTAGCGATGGAACAAAATTATACACAGAAGCGAAGAAAATATTTGCGAATGCTTCGATGAATCTACGTCAGTGGAAATCCAACTCCAGTGATTTAAATGCATTTTTTGCAGCAAATAACGATGAACTACTTAATGAAAATGTTTCTGTGCTTGGTATTAATTGGAATACTAATGCAGATATTTTCACCATAAAAACTTGTATTAAGAAAGAAAATACTACGAAACGCGGCATTTTAAAAGTATCATCAGCTGTATATGATCCAATGGGATTTTTTTCACCCGTATTATTACCCGCTAAATTATTAATCAAGAAATTATGGCATCTCAAAATGGAATGGGATCAAGAACTGAATACAGAAGATGCTCTAACTTGGTATAAAATTTTTCTTGAACTTTCGCGTATTAATGAATATAAAATTCCTCGTTTCGTTGGTAAAGTAGTTGGAGAAACTTCTCTTCACGTATTTGTAGATGCATCGATAGAAGCATATGGTGCAGTAGCGTATCTACGTACTGAAGGTAAAAATTCGACTGAAATACGTTTATTATTTGCAAAGGCAAGAGTAGCGCCTGAAAAAGGTACGCTATCTATTCCCAGACTAGAATTAATTGCAGCAGTTATTGGAGTACGAATTGTAAACTTTATACAAACTTCACTCTCGCAACTTATAACCATAAACGAAACCTTTTTATGGTCAGATTCGCGATGTGTACTCAGCTGGATCAATGCAAAGAAAGTACTCCCTTCATTTGTTGAGCATCGAGTTCGTGAAATTCGGCAATATAAACAAATTCAGTTTTGTTATGTACCCTCTACTAGTAATCCAGCAGATATTGCTTCGAGAGGATGTACTATGGAAGAATTACAAAAATCAATCTGGTGGTTTGGACCTCCATTCTTAAAATTAAAGCGTGATGAATGGCCAAAAAACCAACACTCTACAAATCAAGAAGCCGTAGAAGAAAGTTTTTCTAATGAAAAAACTACCGTACTCTTGCAACCAGATATAAAAAATGATTCCCCGTTGGGATTACAGATTGACGAAATCTCTACCCTTCATGAACTTTTAACGCAAACTGCTTACCGTTTGAGAGGTGGTAATTTAATTTCAAATTCCGAAAATGTTACTACTGAGGAAATGCGTACTGCATCAATATTTTGGATAAAAATTACTCAACAAACCTATTTTCCTGAAATTGTGTCGTCAGAATCGTTCCGTACATTTCAAAGCAAAAAACTAAAACATCAATTTGGACTTTGGAAAGACTTGGATGGAATTTGGAGGTGTAAAGGCCGTATTATTTTTGCTGAATTATCTGAAGATGAAAAATTTCCTGTATTACTACCTTCTAAGGGTAAATTTGTAACCTTGCTCATTTTACATTATCACGAAAAGCTTCATCATGCTGGCGTCTCCCAAACATTATGTGAAATACGTAAATCTTATTGGATTTTACGAGGACGTGCGACGGTTTTCCGCACTTTGAAAAAAGCTTGTATCAACTGTAGATACTTTCAATGTTACCCTTATTGTGGTGAATATTTTTGAAAATCATAGTGATATATTAGAAATTTTATAAAGCTTCAATAAATAAAACTCGTAAAAATTAATAATCACGTCTTCTTCTTATTATATTTTTTTGTCATTCTACACATGAATCATATATCTACGATTTTACAAGACATGGTACAAAAACAGCATTATTAAAAAAGATTTTAAAATGTAATCATACACTAAATTAGCATAAATCGCCGAGTCGTCGCTGGCCCGAAAAAGGCATCTCCTACATTCGGCCATTCTGTCCATCAGGCGTCCTCGCCTGACTCCTCTTCGTCTAGTTCAACCTCACTGTCCATACGCCATGGTCGTATTTGAGAAATGTGGAGATCGACGCACCCCAACTGGGTTCCTTCTCTTCTCAAATCCTGAATTCGATAAATGTCTCCAGAGAGATGTTCTACGACGACCATAGGCCCACGAAATTTTGGCCGTAATTTAACTGTATTGGGGCATTTAATGAAGACGATCTCGCCAACTTCGAGTTGATCACCAACACAGTGCCGTCTGTCGAATTCTTGTTTCATTTTTGCTTGGGCACGTTCAATGTGTTCTTGGGCTATAGAACGCACTAAATCCAAATCATGTACTCCTGCTGCACGTTGTATGACCGGTCCAAGGTTGAATCAACAAAACGCGGATTATAGCCATGTAACAACTCAAATGGCGTTTTTCCGGTCGAACGATTTATAGATACATTTATATTCCTCTGTATTTCTGGAAGGAAACGATCCCAATCCTCAGTTTCTTCGCTGGATGTGGCTGCGTAAATCACTAGTTGTACATTGAGGATTCGGTTTACACGCTCAACCTGTCCGTTGGCGCGGGGGTGACGGGTAGGAACATGATGAGCGATTATACCACGTACTTCACAAAATTTCAAAAATGGCTTCGAAGTGAAACAACTCCCTCGATCAGAAATAATACGATCAGGCATACCGTAGGTGAGGATAAACTCCTTTAGGCATTCTTCTACACAGTTCGTGCTAGTGTCTGGTACTGCCCATAATCGTACAAATTTTGTAAAATTGTCGACAGCAACAAAAATGTGGTTATTTTTATCACTGGTTTCGGTGAATGGGCCAAGGTGGTCTACATTTATAGTCTCGAAAGGACGTTTCCCGGGCGGTATTGGCTTAAGTAACCCAGGCGTTTTTCCAGAGTTCCCTTTCGCTAATAAGCACTCAATACAAGAGCGTATATGGCAGCGTACATACCTACGCATACCAGCAAACCAGTATTTTTGTTTGATTGCGGCAATGACCTTTTCAGGCTAAAATGTCCCAGCAGATCATGAAAACGAATACATATTGATTTACGCATGGTTTTTGGGACAACAAATAGTTTACGTTCGGTTTCATTATCAATATAATAGAGTAATCCATCAATAAGTTCATACCTTGGATGTGCTGCTATATTTTCAACGATAATACGAATATCTTGGTCTTTGCGCTGGTACATTCGTACAATTTCTTCCTCGGGAAGGATTGCGAATACACCTATTTCACTTTCAATATTAGAAGCTTCATCATTAGGAGCCCTACTAAGTGCGTCAACATGTTGCATACGATCGCCTTTTCGATGGTGCACAACAAAATCGTATTCTTGCAGTGCGAGTGCCCAGCGAGCGATTTGAGCATTTGCAGTTTTCTGGGTATTTAGGTGCAATAACGCCTGGCAGTCGGTGACGATAACGAAGGGAATACCGAGTAAAAATTGTCGCAATCGATTTACTGACCATACTACCGCCAATAATTCCAATTTAGATGAATGGTATCGAGCCTCTTCGGGGGTTGTTTTCTTGCTAACTGCGTATATCAATTGTAACGGGTCTTTTGGGTTGGAGCGTTGAAACAGCATACCAGCTATCCCTAAACTTGACGCATCTGTATGCAATTCAGTAATAGCTGTCGGGTCGTATAATCGTAGGGTTGGAGGAGCACATAAGATAGCCTTGATTTCATCAAATGCGCTTTGCTCACGATCACTCCACGTGAAACTTCGGTTTTTCTTAGTCAACTCAGTAATTGGGGCAATTTTTGTTGCAAAATGTTTGATAAAACGGCGGAAGAAACTTATTAAGCCCACAAACCGACGAATTTCATGTACATTTGTAGGGGCTGGAAATGAGGCGATAGCTTCAATCTTTCTTTTCCCAGGTCTTACTTCACCAAAGCCAATTTCAAATCCTAAGAATTCGACTTTTGCGACAGCTATTTCACATTTTTCTGGTCGACATGCTAAACCAGCATCAAGTAACGCTTTTAATATAGTCTCAAAACGCTGTAGCATTTCATCAAGGTTTTTGGCAGGAATTAAGACATCGTCTAAATAGTTGAATGCAATGCGAGAACGTAGTTGTCCGAGAACCTTACTCATTACACGCGAGAATTCTGATGGCGCATTACATAGTCCAAAAGGTAATCGCGTGAATTGTCCGCTTTCATTTTCAGTGACAAATGCAGTTTTGGGTTTTGCGCTTTCCGATAATGGTATCTGTAAGTAGCCACTAGCCAAATCTAAAATGGTAAAAATCTTCGCGTTTGCAAGGGCAACTAAATGGTCGTCAATGTTGGGTAATGGGAAATGCGTTTTCTCCGTCTGCGCATTTAACTTACGGAAATCAAATACAGGACGCTTTTTATTGTCCTTCTTACCTACAAGAAATGCAGGAGCAGCGTACGGTGAATCTGTGTCCTCTACAATGCCTGCCTTTCGCCAATCTGCTATCTGACGTGACAACTCTGCTCCGTCAGCTCGATTCGAACGGTACGGTTTTGTTGCAACTGGTCGGCTTCCTGGTTTTTCAATGATTTCAATTGGTGAACACTTTGCAGTACCCAATTCAAACACATTGGTCGCAAATGCCTTCCGATGAGCGTTAATTACAGCCATAAATTTTTCTCGTTCGGTTTTGGTTAAGAAATCTCCAAATTTAAAATGGTCAGGGGTTAATGGGAGCCATAATGCACGTGTATCAATAGTAGCAACAATGAGTTTTTCTTCAATACTTGTTTCATCAACTATATGAAAACGACCAATTCGCGAACCTTTTTTCAGCACTATATCACAATCGGTTATAATAGGTATATACGTCTCTGAATCAACACATAATAATGTATTTGATACACTCACAATTGTGTTTGGGTAAACACCAGTTTCGGCACGTACAAAGTTCACAGTGTTACGACTCAGCTTGACTTCTTCAGCAACACGGAATTCACCTCGAGGTTTTGCCTTGACAATTGGAAATTCGCAGAATGGCATATCGGAAGCCTTAGCCAAAATTAATTGATCGCGTATCTTTAACATGGCAACTTCTGGGTGGTCCGTCCATGATCGACCAATGATCATTGGAGCAGGTAACGTAGCATCAGGCACTACAAGAACCTCAACGCCTGCAACTGCGAGGTTATCAATTTCAATTGTAGCTTGGAAACTGCCAAGGGTTTGAGTTCCCTTATTAAGTTGACCAACACCGTAAATTACTGCATCACTTTTTGATATTAATTCGCCTAGCTGTACGGCATCGCTAGCTCGAATTACGCAAACCGCACTACCAGAATCGATCAGGACCTTAGATAGCTCGCGGCCATTTATCAACGCATTTTTAACATACTTATCTCCACTCGATGAATTTATATTTGCTCGAACCACCGCATTCACATTTTTCACTTCCACAGTTGCATCTGATGGTGACGTAGATGTAGTTGTGGGGCATTTTGATTTCACATGACCTTGTTGATTACACGCCGTACATTTTGGAATGCGCCGTGGAGCGGTACAATCCTTCGAAATATGACCTGTCGCAAAGCAATTATAACATTTTACAGGCTGTTTTTCTGTTGTAGCTTTTTTACTTATTGGCGTTGACTCATTATTTACGCGGTTGGGTTTTATTTCAGGCTTAACTTTTGTTGTAACTGATGATTTACTATTTACACCTGAACCGGTAACGGCGGGTTTTTCGTGGCAGTCAATGAAGGTACGAGCAGCTTGTACCAACTCATTAACATTATTTGCAGGAGCGATGAGCAAATACGAGGATAACATACCCCATTTGCAACCTTTGCTCAAGTACTTACGAGTATCAGACAAGGATAATTTTAGGGGCTGCATAAATCGAAGTTTTTCATGTATATAACACATCGCATCTTCCCCTGGTCGTTGTTCACGGGCAAGCATACGTTCAGTTTGCGCAATAATGTCGGTTGGCGGGAGAAAAGCAGCAGTAAATAACTTGGTAAAAGAAGCAACGGTTTTAAACTCAGAATAATTGGTAAAATACCAATTCTTTGCTGCACCCGTTAAGGTACGACGCGCTATCTCAATAGCAGCCCGATCACTTAATCCGTGAATTGCAATAATTGCCTTCCATGCGGTCATCCATTCATGAGCATCTTCAACATTACTGGTACCATTATAAGTTGGAAGATCGGCGCTCAGATCAACAGCAAATGAAATAGTTGCTTTTCCGGTATCGGCTGCAGTAGGTGTATCGGCTATAATACGGTTATCGGCTATGACACGTTGATCGGCAACAGCATTTGTATCGGCTTGTCGGATAGTATCAAGCGAAATATTCGACTGACCTGTAGTCAACAGCGAGAAGAGTTGAGTAAATTGAGTCGACAGTTTTGTTAGCTGGTCCGTTACAGCGGCCAACGGTTCCGGCTTCGGCTTGTCAGCATCAATTTTCTCGGCGGCATCTTCGCAATCGCTGAGTGGCAGATCATTTCGACGAAATTTCGCCTGCGAGCGGGTTTTATGTTTGGGCATGATTAGAGTATCTATCCCACTTCTGAATTGTGGTGAATATTTTTGAAAATCATAGTGATATATTAGAAATTTTATAAAGCTTCAATAAATAAAACTCGTAAAAATTAATAATCACGTCTTCTTCTTATTATATTTTTTTGTCATTCTACACATGAATCATATATCTACGATTTTACAAGACATGGTACAAAAACAGCATTATTAAAAAAGATTTTAAAATGTAATCATACACTAAATTAGCATAAATCGCCGAGTCGTCGCTGGCCCGAAAAAGGCATCTCCTACACTTATAAAGCTCCTCAAGAACCTCCTCTTCATAAATTTCGAGTGACTGAAGGTCCACCATTCAGTACTACAGGCTTGGACGTGTTTGGGCCCTTATTTGTAAATTCAAGAAAAAATGATAAACCACAAAAGAAAGTATGGTGCCTTTTGTTTACCTGTTTAACTACAAGGGCAGTACATTTGGAGCTCTTATCAGACTTAACTAGCGAAGAATTTATCTTGAGTTTCAAATCATTTGTTGCGCGTAGACAAAAACCAGACCTGTGCATCTCTGATAATGCACCTCAATTTAAACTTACCGATACAATTTTCGCTAAAATGTATGCCGAAATATTAACAAGTGAAGAAACGTTGTCGTATTTAGCGGAATCAAAAATAACTTGGAAGTTTATTCCACCAAATGCTCCATGGATGGGTGGAACATGGGAGCGTCTAATCGGCACTGTAAAAACATCGCTGAGAAAGACATTATTCAAAACTTCTGTCACTAAGCGGCAATTACAAGCCTTATTAACGGAAATTGAAGCGGTGGTAAATTCTAGACCACTCCTTTATGTCGGAGAACAGTATCCTGATGAAATTTTAACACCAGCACGACTTTTAGGCTACCAAAAGGACCATAACCCTCTTTTGTGTACACAGACTTATAAACCAGAAACTGTAACTGAGCAGCGGGTTATTGCCTTATGGAAGAAGACCAACAACTTACTACAACATTTCTGGAAAACATGGCGTTCTCACTACCTACAAAGCTTAAATGAACGCTGTAAAATTGACCGTAAACGAAGTTCAACAGAGTCTCCAAAAATCGGAGATGTCGTTCTTGTCCATGATGATGTCCTACCTCGAGTAAAATGGACAACTGCAAAAATAAAAGAATTGATTCCAAGCGCCGACGGAGAGATACGCTCTGCAAAAATCCACACGGATTTAGGAAACGAGCTGATACGGCCAATTATAAAACTTTATCCACTGGGGTTAGAACTCAAAACTATAAATGTGCATAATGTCCCAGCTGTAGAGACTCATGATGATTCAAGAGAAGAATTTGAACTCGACGAAGTACAGGTTGAAGAGATATATGAAGATTAATCGTTTTTATATTTTATTTGTTATTTTCGTTCTTCAATTATTTTTCTTTTTACATTCGAAATCTTTCCTTTTAGATTTAATTTTTATTTCTTAATTTTTTTTTTTTTTTTTTTAAGCTTACTGTTTTTTTTTACTTTGAATTCAATAATTACTAATTTTCTTTTTTACTAATTTTCTTTTTTTTTTTTTGCTCTCCCCACTGTCGCGACCAGCGCGATCTAGCGTTTGGTAACTAAGCTAATGGTAACTAAGCTAATGGTAACTAAGCTAATTGTAACTTGGTAACTGTAATGTAAATGGATGACGTAAAATAAAGAGAAGCATTTTAGATGAGATAATTTTTATTTCTCTCGTTTATTAGTTTTATTGTACATTATTTCAAACATGAAGCTGCTGAACGAGACAAGCTGGAACCGGAATCGGAACCGAAAATTTTTCTTAAGAACCGGAACCGATATTAAAATATATTGGTTCTGGTTCTAGAAAAGTTTAATCTCTATTAATAAGATTGGAGTGCGCTAATAGCTGTATACTCTCTACCTATCGATAGTCAAAGGTTGTAGGTAACTGTTGTAGTGTTTCATTCTATAAATTACAATCGGTGATATCGTACATCTTCGCAAAATACTCTCTAAAATTGATACAATTCGCGATCTTGGGGTTGTTTACAATTTACAAGACCATTTTGCAATAATATTATTTTTCAAATTTTGGTTTCAATACTCCCTCCTGATTATGCTTGTAAAATGGAGTATTTTGATAGGTCACACATTTTTTTTGGAACCGATAAGAACCGGAACCAGAACCGATATCATAGAACCAGAACCGGAACCAGAATCAAAACTGAAGTGATAGAACCGGAACCAGAACCAGAACCGGAACCAATATTTGGGAACCAGAACCAGAACCGGAACCAGAACCAATATTTTTTCAGTTTTGCAGCCCTGATTCCAGAGTGGGAGTGCCGGTGAAATGCACCTTTGAATTTTGAGGGGCCGCTAAATTTTCGTATTTCTGGATCCAGCCCTGTATGAACTATAACCCTGAAAGTACCATGTTGGAACATATAACATTAAGTACCAGGTGGGGTATTATACGACCCCACATCATATTGGAACATAAAGTACCAGGTGGGGTATTATACAACCCCAAAACACAGTATGTTCAGTGGGGTCGTATAATACCCCACCTGGTACTTTATGTTCTAATATAAAGCGAAGTCGTATAATACCTCACCTGGTACTTTATATTTTAATATGAAGCGGGTCGTATAATACCCCACCTACTACTTGATGTTATAATATGTTCTAACATAGTACTTTAACGGTTAGAAGAAAAAGTATGTGATTTAATGAACACCTTGTATGGTTGGGGTACTACCTAACCCCACCTGGTACTTAACGTCGTGTATATTACTGGGGTTGTATACTACCCCACCTGGTACTTACAGGGTTAAGTCGTTCATGAGATGAAAGAGAACATGTTCGACTAAACTGTATATTAACAGAAGTACACTTTACATACAAAAAGAAAACAGGTAATAACTACATGAAAGTATATGAGATGCTGAACGAAACGATCATGTAATAAACGATTACAAGTAGAAATCTCTTGCAATGAGCGTGTAACTCATTTGTAGCTTGTTTCCTGATAATTTCTCCCATATTAGTTTTTCTGTGGTTCTTCTGAATACGGCAATAAGGAAGGTGATGTATACAATGTTTTCGCAACAAACCATAACTCCGGCTCCTTTCTAAATTGACGATGCATAAATGACTCATATTCTTCCTCTGTTGGTTCGCATTCTGTTGGAGGTATAATCCCAGTACCATGCATACTTACCTTGGAGACTAAATTATATATCCTCGCATAATCGCTACAGTAGAGGTTATATTGGCTGGTGCGATCCATTGAAGGCCATCGTTGATTTATCAGCTGTTGTAATCTTACGATATCTTTATCTTTTACTGTGTATATTATCCACAAGCATGCATCATAATATTTTGATCTATCTGGCTTTGAAAATTGACCCGTTTTTACAATATCTACAGCGTAATTAATTTCATCCTCATTTATGAGCCATTCATCATCAATACATTGTGATTTGAATATATTTTCGAATGGAATAGAACATAAAAAAATATTAAGTTCTCTTTCATCAATATTTCGTATTTTTTCGGAGCACCAAAAATCTTTTTGCTCATTGTACACATTCTTTGCTGTATCAACATCTGAGGCTTCATATAGCTTTACTAGATTAATTCCAAGTGTTGAAGTATTAGAATTATATACAACTATTGTCCATGAACTATATGAAGACTCTGTAGGTGGATTTGAAATCACTTTTGGTAACCCATACTTGATGTCTTTTAGCAATTCCCAAGCCTTTATCACATCTGCATTTCCCTCCTTAGGTGTCAAGATGTTTATAATGTCTTTTAATTTTTTAATTCGCTCATCAGTTATTGTTTTTCTTTCTTTCAACAACTTACGGATTTTTTCATGTATTTCATTCTGACGCCTCTTTGCTGCATCATCTGATAAATGATAACGAGTTGAGTAAAGTTCTATGACATTCCGAATCGTGAAAGCGCAGCAATAGTTCACGATAATTTTTCGCCATTGTTCCTGAAAAAATCAGTTTGAATACACTATCTAAAATATAAACTTAAAGTAATTTGCTAACTATAAGATATCGAAAACTGCAGAAAGATGGTATGAACTGAATTCGTGTATGTGAGATCAGTATCCATACAATCAGAGACTCGGGCATAAGGGCAAAATTTTGCTTTTATGTTCCTGCATATGCATACATCATAGAAGTCTACTTTTTCTGCAAAATACTGCGAGACCCGTGTAATATAGCAGGTTTATCTATATTTATAAAGGTGAGAAATTGTATGTTTGTACGCTTATAACTGGAGAACTGTTTGAGGGATTTTTTTGAAATTTTGAATTCGAGTTTCTATCGCTGTAGAATAGGTTTTAAAATCGTCGTTTCGAGTTTAGTCCCCAAGTGGGGGGAGGGGGCCCAAAATTTCATTTCTGGAATCCCGTCTCGAAATTTTTTTTTATTTCTCAGTGCAACTTATTCTACAGCGCGAGTACTTTATTTTTTGTAATAACTCTCGACGAGCCCCGAGGCACCTTTCACCCTTTAATTGGGGGCCAAAGTTCCAAAAAAAAAAAAAAAATCGACGAAATTAAATTTTTTTCGAATTTATCCTAAACATCTCATGTAAAACGATGTCCCAATAATTCGTGCTCATTTTCAACTTCTTAGCCCCAAATGGAGGGGAGGGACCCAGCGAAAACCGAAATTTTTGTATTTTCGCTTCCGTTCGACCATTTTTAATTATTTTCAATTCTACGTCTTGGGATCCACAACACGAACGATATTTCAAAAATTCGAGAAAATCGATTGGTAAATGATCCCGCAATTGAAGAGGAATGTTTGGAGAATTCCTATATTTTTGCGACGTTGGTCTCGTTTGCGCAGGCACTGGAGACAAACGACACCCTATATTATTTGTTCCTCCTTGTGCATTCTCCTTCACTGATTTTCAAACGCGCTCGTAGGCAATGCTGCCAACCTTTATTTTTCAAATCAAACTGGTTATTCCCTTCTCGTTTATTTGTACCCGTTTTGCAGGGAAATTTAAGTTGAACAAAGAAATTGCATGAAAAAACGTCCCTGATGACTGTTGTATTAGTGGTAGAATAATTTTTAGAAGGCGTTATTGCATAGCTTGATGATAAATGTACCGTTGGACGTTATATTTATTTACTATGATTTATTTTGACTATTTTCACTCAAATTTTTGAAACTTTCAAGAATAATAGATTATATTAACAGTCATTTATGAACATTTTCTCAAAAATTCTCGAACGTTTGCTCATGTTAAAATACGCATGTTAATATTTTACAGCGTATTTTCGTCAAGTTCTTTCAGACCTGCAACGACAAAAAAACATGTATGCATCTTGTTTGTGTGTATAATGTATATTTTTTAATAACTTAATCATTATACAATTCACTCCATTCCAACTTTTTCCGTTCCAACTTTTTTTTTATTGCACCATTTTTTTTCGACTTTTGCTTTCAAACATGAAGAGATTAACAGTGGTTATAGGGAGTGTGCTGATTCAAAAATTTTACTGAGAGATTTTTAGAGCACGATATAGATAGACTTCCATCAGTTAATTTCAAAATCTCAGTTAAAAGCCAATTTAACCCCGCTTAGCCGTCCGTACTAACTTTTTTTTTATGAAATAAACGATATTTCATGTACACGAAAGAAAAGAAAGTGACTCATCTTCATAAATCCCTGCATTTTGATATCTATGATGCGGTAGTTTTATAGCGCATATTTTTGCATATTTCGGTGGTTTTAAGCGCATATTTATTGCGCATATTTTCATATTTCAAGTGCATAAAAATCCTAGCCCCAGATATGAGTCTCCAGTTATTTCAATAAAAGTAATTCATTTTTTAGAGCACTCTCTGCGAACAAGCTCCAGTACTATGAATAAATTTGCCTTTTATTGTTTGATTTTTTGCAAATATCTCAAGAAAAAATATAGAAGATGGAAAGTTTACAAATAGCTCATTTGAAAGAGCATAAATCTCTTTAAAATGAGCCATTTTCGAGCCCACTATCTTGAATTGTTTCCAATATATTAGCAAAGAACGATCCAGCTCCAGTTCAAAAAATACATAAAATTATTTTAAACGTGCCAACCTTCGAAGTACGTAATAAAAGAAAAGTACAAAAAATTTAAAATAAAATAAAAATATATTAATAAAAAAAAACATAAATTAATTGTCAAAAAAAAAGGAAAGGGAATTCCTAGATATTGTATATTTCTATTTCAAAATAGGTTTATAATCTTTTCATTGATAACACTCTCCAAATTTGATGTACCTACTAAATTATAGAATAACTGGAGGCAATTATGTGTGTTTCAGAAATGCTACAAAACTACTTATATGAATTTCTATTTTTGTATTTCTGACGAATTGTGAGCCCCGAAGGGGCAAAAAAAAATTCAGAAGTTGATAAAATGTCATGATATTAATTGGCAATTTTTGGTTTTCCACCCCCCCCCCCTGAAAAACGTCCCCGGTACGTCCCTGATCAACCAGAATGCTTATCTCGATTTTTACAAAGCTCAATAAATTGTACCTGATCAAGTCATTAAGAAATATATGTTATATGTAAAGACAAGATACCTACATGAATGTTTTTTTGTTGTTGCACAATGTACATCTCTGAAAGATTTTAACAAAAATATACTATTACGTATTTTAGCATGAACAAACGTTTGAATAATTTTGAAAAAATTATCATAAATGGCCCTTGATGTAATCCACCATCCCTGCAAGTTTCAAAAATTCAAATGAAAATTATCGAAAATATTAACAATTTTTAACGAAAAATCTTAGAGGTTATAGGGAGTGTAGCATAATAAAGATGAACTTCCATCAGTTTATTTCAAAATCCCAGTCAAAGGCTGCAGTCTGTACGAACTGTTTTTACGGCATAAACGAGGTTTTATGTCCACTAAAAAGAGAAGATAGTAACTTTTTCCACAAAGCGCTTTGAAAAAATTGTATAATTCGAGTTTTTATAACGAGAAGTTCTTCACTTTAATAATTCATTTTTTATAGACGAACTTCTTAATAATTGAAGAAACTGTGTTTCTTGTTGATTCGATCTTAGTTGAAACGACGTCACAAAATGTAAAATAATGCGACTATTATAAAAAATTGTGCACGTCGCGTCGTTTAGATGCAGCACCTTTACCATATCAGCTGATTGAATTTCGCATTCTCACATGACAAACAATATTTTGACTAATTTGCATAAATTGCACCATATAGCACAGTTCAACTGATCGTAAAAGGGCAGGTGCTGCGAGGAATGAGAGTGTTATAACTTATAAGTAAGATTATTGTTTCGTTATCTATAACCGATCCTTTCTAATAATGCATGACTCACGAAGAATAAATTTTTGGGACATTGTCTTTATTCTCTTCTTTCAAATCCAAGCTAGACGAAAAAAAAAAAATATAAAGTCGAATGAATTTGTGTGCTCTAGTTAAAAAAAAAAAAAGTTATATGAATGGTGTTTTTAAAATTCCCGCTAGCGCTCGACTATACCGATTTTAACCGCGTCGACACATCGCCAACAGGTTTCATTCGCCCTTCAAAGAATTCGAATTTTCACCGAAAGTAATAAAAACATCCATTGTTATCGGTGAATAGCATCGTCGAACGACCGCGGAAGTGACCTTTTTTTTATTGCGCCAAAAAACATGTGCGTGGACTGCGTAGAAGATTATCAGTTGTCCTTAGCACATAAAGAAAACTAATTGGAATGTTGGATGTTATTGAAATTAGAATCACAATAAATGATGCATAATTATTCAACATTATATATACATTAAATTATTGCATACTTAATTTTTTAAAAATGTAAAAATCTAAATTATGAAGACTTCGAAAATTCATATCTCCACCAAAATTTGGTGTGATTAATTTCAACAAATTCTAATGTTTCAGTTGATTTTTTTTTCTTTACTGTGGGGAGAACATTTTATTTGGAGAGAAAGATGTAAATAAAAATCCAATTTCCGAAAAAAATTAATTCAAAAATGTATTTGAAAAACCATCACTCTACTACTATGAACATACCTAAGCACATTTTGAAGAATTTTCGAAGGCTCCAGCTCCACCTCTTACAAGTACTGTAAAATTGTCAAAATTTGTATTTTTCCAAAAAACATAAGCAGTATTATAGAATGTGAGAGTGTATAGGAAAAGGGACCTTTCTAGAAAATGAAACTTAACAGGAGAAATATTTAAAGTTAGAGTGAGTATTTAATTATTTTGTGAAATTGTTTTTTAATTTTCAAACTACTGAATTAAATGTTAAGAGAGCCGAAGGCATATTATGATGGCACGCACGTCACGCTGGAAAATTTTGTAAAGGGCTAACTTATTAACACAAAACTAAACCCTTAAAATTTTAACACCCAAGTGATGATCAAAATTAAAAATTTTGAAAATATATTTCAAAATAGAAACTCTACAGTCTACACCTAAGGAAACAGTCCCACCTTAAAGTAGATATCAAAATTCGTCAAGTTGTTTATGTTTAATAAATGGATTTTTTTTTTTTTAATGATATTGAAAAGTGAATACCTACACACATGAAGTTATTTAATTATGTTTGGAATTACATTCTTTCAATGTCTTGTGAAAATCCCATTTTTTTAGACTTTAAGGTCAATTTAAAAAAAAATAATAATAATAATAAAAATAAAAAACTGGGAAGAATTTCTGACATTGCTTGGTGACTTTTTACTAAAATTGATCAATTTCAGAATGTCAAGGGACGTTATTACAAGACTTATGGAAAAAACCTTCATATTCGTATTTATTATCATCACAAGAACGTAACAGTTGATACATTACATGATATTTATTTTTTCATAAATTTTACTATCCTCAAAAACCCACAAATTGACATATTATTACATAACTTTATCACCTCTTTGAAATTTTGACTATAGATAATAGCCACAGAAAATGTTGAATCGATACGTACAAAAAAAATGAGATTACTTCTCAGCATCGTAAAAACATACTAATCGATATAATTATTAAAACTTCTACAAATTGAATTTCTTTCATTTGGTTTAAAGAGTATAGCAAGATAAATAAAGGGTTTTGGGCCCCGGAATGGATTTTGATAAAACCTACTCCAAAAGGTCATACCAATGATGAGAAAATTAATACTCTGACAAAAATTTTGAACGCCTGGCGCAATGTGTTTTTCAAAGTTTATTTTCTAGTTTTTTGCCGATTGTAGGTAGATAAAAATTTCGTGTTTTTTAGATCGATTCTAGAGGGTAAGGGGAAGTGGGGAACCCTGAAAAATTTTGAGCCATTTTTCAACAAGTAATGGGAGTTTGAAAAATTTGAGCCGCCATTTTGTAAAAAATTTCGGAGGTACAGTCCCCATGTTTTATAAAAAAATATGTTATTCAGTCTAAATTATGCTATAAAAGTTTCAATAAGTTTAAGTTGGTGCAACGTTGTCAAAAAAATGAAAAATGACCACGCGTCGTATTTGCCGCGCATAGTTGTTAGGTATTAATGTGGAGTGAAAAAAAAAATGTTCTTCAGTTTTGATCAAATTTCAGAATTTACTTTGAGTTGAAAGTCCACCATACAAAATTTCAGAAATTTTACTTTTTATACATAATACAAATTCTATAAACCAAGAAAAAAAATTAAATGATAAAAAAGTGAATAATCTATAATTTTATGCAAAACAGCATTTTCTGTGTAATGACAACATTAATAATTAATTTTTTTGGGGTTCCAAAAGGCATCTCACTCAATTTATCAAAAAAAAATTTAAGTTTAGTAATCTTATAAGATGACGAAATTAACAAAAATGTAACCAAAGTTTCATGTTTTTATGGGCGATTATCCCATTCAAAATCGAAAATTCGTACATTTATCATACTTTTTTTCGCTTCTAAATTGTAATTACATCCTACTTATCTCAAAAAATCCCAACCTTGTGGGATGCATATTTCCATGATTATCATTTAAAAAATTGAGCCCTCGCGCGGTAAAAGTGACTATCTCTATTCTGAGAAGTTTCAAGTAAATCGCGAAAAACTAATTCGGGATCATTTTATGATGTATTTTCTATCAAGTTGAAAAATAAATAGCAGTTTATAATTCCTTCATTTTTTACGCTATGCATCTTCAAACCCATCCCGAAAACTGAAAAATGAATTTTACGTCTTCTTCACATGCCTTGAATCGTTCACAAAAAGAAGTATCGTGTTTTCCTTAACACGCGGTTGGCACCACTGCGTTCAGCTGTGATCTTTCGCTTGAAAAGAACCCTTTACACGTTTAATATTTTTAAAAGGGTGTCGTTTGTCGGCAGAGCCTGTAGATAGTTTTTAACGATAATTCAAACTCCAATCACAAATTGGGGGGAGGAGGATCAAAATTTTGAATAGGGCTCTCCTAAATTTCAAAATTACATTTTTTTTTTTGATAAATGGATTTTAGAGTATGGATCGATTTTTTCATGTTCGTACCATTTTTCATTTTTGAAGCTTTCTTACCCTTCAAATTTGACTCAATAGTGGCATTGTAAAATCAAAAATCGTTAAATTTTACTTTTTTTCAAAAATAAGTTTTACATTATTTACGCTGTAGTTACCCAAGTATTCATGTAGATTTTTAATGCTTTTCGACCATATTTGAGGGAGGGGGTAAAGAGAAACGAAAATTTTATATTTTTGCTTCCTTTCAATTTTTGAATTTTTTTCTTTTTTTTTAATCAAGGCGTTGAAAATAACAATAATAAGAATGTATAATAAAAATTCCCAAAAGAATGGACCCAAAATAAGGCTGTAATAGCGAGTTACAAATTCGAAAATCTTCAACGTTCGTAAATGACAAGCGCGTTGTAAAACATTTTCGTTGCATTCGCGATTCGTCAGAAGCGAGTTACACGAGGTAAACATGTTCGGCCTTAAATACTCGCGTTCTTATGCTGAAACCCGTTGAAAATGGTATCAATTACCTGATGATTTTTTCTTTTTTCAGTGTGTTCCCCGTACACTTTATATCCAATTATGAATTTTAATTTAAAAAATAAAATAAAATAAAACGCACATTTGAACGGTTTTTCAAAAAATGAATTACATTTGTTTATGTCTATGTACTTTTACAGCAAGAAAAAAATGAATATTATTTTTTATAAGCAATTATGATGACTTTTAGAGCCAAAATTGGAATCTCAGTGCACGTTTTTGCTAGCGTGTATCAGCACAACAGCTGATGCTGACTTCAGAATTTTTTCATAACACGCCAGTTGTTGATTGTCATTATTACTACCCACAGATTTTAAATACTCTACTTATAAAGAAGTTTAATTACTTATGAACATGATGATTGATGATAATCAAATTTTTCCCACATTATATTTGTACATCCCCATAGAAAAAAAAAAAGAAATACTTCAGCTGAGAAAAGCTTATAAATCTGTGTTAAAATCAATTTATAAATTTAGGGGAGACTCAGGCATATAGAATAACCTTTTTTTAGTTGGTTCTAAAATACGCTGTAATTCCAAAAAACATCTGGAAACAGCTTTATTATGAAGAAAAAGCATTTCTCTTTCAGAATATGTGAAAATTCATATAACAAGAAAAAATTCTTTTGAAGATGCAACAAAAGTTTGAAATTTGATTCTTGATTTTTGGTAGTACACAATCAGTTTATGTCAAATTGAAAAGAAAAAAAACGTAAAAAATGTCCGGTTGCAAAATGTTATCACCTTAAACCCCTACCAAATGTAAATATTGCCAACTTTTCAGAATAAATAGGCACAGCTATAATTTTGATGATTCTTTATGTTTGGCCGGTTCTCTTATTTTATGGAATTGATAATTGTTATTCAAAAGTGAAAAGAGGTGATACGAATCGAGCGAGTGAAGCGAGTGAGAAATAAAAAAATTAAACGATGTGAGCGAGCGAAAGGGCGCGAGCTTAGCAAGTGACCGACGGGGGTCTGGGGGCGGAGCCATTAGCTGGCAGCGCGAAGCGATGCTAATATATATACAACAAAACGTTAGTTATTACTCGTCCTATGAACAGGCAGTCCCCTATTGGATATACAACATAATATGATAAAAAAAAAACGTAAGCAGCCATGCCGCATTACTGGAGCTGAGTTTTTAACTGGGGCTTGTTTTCATTTCGTAATAACCTTGCTTAACCATTCATCACTACAGGCCACACCCAATACCAAGTCTGAAAACCCCTACCATCCTTTCCAAAAACACTTAAGAAGTTCAATTTGGCACAAATGTAGTATTTCTTGCCATGAAATAATCATGCGAACACATATTTCTCAAATTATAACTATTTGAGGGTCCTCAAATTATCTTCAAATTTTGTAAATCCGCCATTTTGGATCCATTTTGACTCAAATTTAAGTGGTTATATTCTGGTCACAAACTAATCCTACACACAAAGTTTGACCATTCTAGGCCGATTTGGTGATGAGATATGGAAGATTCATGAAATTTCCTGCAGCAATTTCCCCTCCAAAAGCCGTTTTTTGCTCTAACTCCCCTCCAAAATCACTGAGGAAGCTAAAATCAAAATACGTTTGTCACTTGGGCTCATTTTATCATATGACACAGCAATAAAAAATTTTCGACCCCTCCTGTACCCCCACCACTATTTTAGGTTGGTAACCCCGCCTTCCCCCTCCAACATCATGTATGGAAGTGAATTCGGGATATAGTATACAACTTATCCCCAATAACCATATGAATTCATATTAATTACATTTTTACCAACTTGAGGCTCCTCAAGCTCTACTCAAAATTTTGATAATCCGCCATTTTGAATCCATTTTGATCCAAATTCAAGAGGTCATATTGTGGTCACCAACTAACCTCACACACAAAATTTGACCACTTTAACTTGATTTGGTGGGGAGATATGGAAGATTCAAGAAATTTCATGACTCAAAACTTCCTCAAAAAGCCGTTTTTTGATCTAACTCCTCTCAATATGCACTCAAGAAGCTGAAATTTGGATATGTTAGTATCCGTGACTCACTCTTTCATATGAAATCAAAAACGAAAAATTTGAGCTATTTGCCCCTTCTCCAGCCCCCTCAAAATTTGAGTGATCCGCCATTTTGAAATTTATCGAAAAAACAAAAAAACTATTTTTGCGCATTTTCAAGAAGAGTCTCTCACCAAATTTTGAGCGAATTTTATGAATACTCGCCGGCGCTACGCGTGGGGAAAAAAATATATATATACCAAAAAGTTGGACATTTGCCAGATGATTACAAATGGTCTGAAACGCAAAGATTTGAAGACCCCACCCTCCCCGACCTTCCCTTCCCAAATCAGGTAGGCTGTAATAGCTATCGTTTTGTTAAAAACTCAGCTAAAAAGAATGGACTCAAAATAAGATTGTAATTGCGAGTTACAAATTCGAAAATCTTCAACGTTCGTAAATGACAAGCGCGTTGTAAAACATGTTCGTTGCTGAAACATCAATATTTAACTTGAAAAAAATACCGTTATCTGCATTGCCGGTTCATCGACTTCAAAATTTCAGAAGTCCGAGGAAACGGCAAAATAGATAACAGTACCATCGTACGACACAAAACCTAACGGTTAAATCGTACGATGGAAAATCGCACGTTTGCTAGCTAAGCCAGCAATTCTGATGGCCCGGCTAGGAAATGTACGAAAAACGAAAGGTGGCGGTCAGTCCGAGTGAAACCACCAACCTTACAACTTATAGCAATCGTCCTCGCGGCTAAATATATCTGTCATACATGTTTCGTTTTAATAACGTTTTGAGATGTTTCAATAATACACATTTTATCGATTAAAATAGCATTCGTTTATTTTCGCGAAGAGACGAATACTTGTTAAACGTAAACGCAAAAGGACTAAACCTCGGAGGTACGGAGTGAACGTTACAGTTGCATTCGCGTTCGCCAGGCGCGAGTTACACGAGGTAAACATGTTCGGCCTTAAATACTCGCTTTGATTTATGCTTAAACCCGTTAAAAAAAAGGTATAAATTACTCGATGATTTTTTTTTATTGTGTTCCTTATGCACTTTATATTCCAATTATAAATTTTAATTTTTAAAAAAATTGAAATAAAACGCGCATTTGTTGTTTTTCAAAAAATGAATTACACATTTGCGTACGTGCGTACTTTTACAACAGGAAAAAAATGAACATTATTTTTCATATGAGCAATTATGATGAGTTTTAGAGCCAAAATTGGAACCTCAGTACACGTTTTTGTAAGCGTGGATTAGCACAACGGCTGATGACATCAGAATTTTTTCATAACACGCCAGTTGTTGATTGTCATTGTTACTACCCAAAGATTTTTTTTTAAATTTGATTTAAGGGTACATTTCACATACGTGTTCTTTTTTGTAGTATAACTAAACTTTGCAGGCACTGTATGTTATCTACATGGGAACCAAAATTGATAACGCCAAAAAGTGACATTTTTGAAACTGAAGTTCTTCGTGAGTTACTTATGAAAACTTTTGAAATTGGAAAATGAAGATAAGGCTCTTCTCTTTAATTTGTTCAGAACGAATAATTCATATTCCAATTTATAAGAAGGTTATATTAAGCTGTGAAATATGGCCTCCTCGAAACCCAGTTTATTTTTTCGTTTTTCTCGACAAATAATTAATTAATCAAAAAATTCTTCTGTGAAGTTTCTCAAATTCTTAGTATAGATGTATATTTCAAATTTCAAATGAAACAGATAAGTCGTATTTGAGAATCAAGGAGGTACGAAAATGATCATTTAGCAGGCAAACCAGTATGCAATCGTGTATGTAGAATAGAGCCTTAAATACTCTACTTATGAAGAAGTTTAATTACTTATGAACATGATGATTGATGATAAACAAATTTTTTTTCACATCATTTCTGTACATCCACATGGAAAAAAAGAAATAATTCGGCTGTGAAAGGCTTATAAATCTGTGTTAAAATCAATTTATAAATTTAGGGAAGACTCGGGCATATAGAACCACTTTTTTTAGTTTGCTCTAAAATACGCTGCAATTCCAAAAAACATCTGGGAACAGCTTTATTATGAAGAAAAAACATTTCTTCTTCAGAATATGTGAAAACTTTTTTTGAAAAGCCACTTTGAGATACTCAACTTTGAAGTTTGCCAAAACACTATTTTTTCCATCCCCAAAGTGCTGGGGCAAAAAGAACCACAGTAATAAATAACTGAAATAGAATCTTAATGATTACAAAGCGATTATAAAATTACTAAATTGGTAAAAAAATATATTTTTACGAGTGAAACCAGCATCTACCCAAAAATTGCACTCATAAAATGGATATTGTCATAACCCCTCAACTGGTGCACTCTTTATACGCTCATTCAGAGCACATATTACATTGGAGCCATTCTAACATTCACCAACTTCAAATTTAGGTTATACATATGACGCATCATAAATTTATCGCGGTATTTTGGTATTTAGGTAGTCTTTTTGGCCTTCTATAACTATTACCAACTCATTTAACATTGTGGTTCTTTATGCCCGGATTTGACTTTTTCGACAAATATGGACAAAAGTGTAACTTGAATTAAAAAATTTATAAATTTCTTATGCAGGAATGGAAAATACAGGAATTTATCTTCATGCAGCAAGAAAAAATTCTTTTGAAGATGCAATAAAAGTGAAATCATTTTGTTTTGAAATTTCTCAATTCTCGATTTTTGGTAGTACAAAATCAGTTTATGTCAAATTGATAAAAAGAAAAAAAAAAGAAAAAATGTCCAGTTGCAAAATGTTATCACCTTAAACCTCTACCAAATGCATATATTGCATACTTTTCAGAATAAATAGCACAGCAATAATTTTGATAATTTTTTATGCCTGGCCGATTCTATATGCCCGCGTCTTCACTACACTGAAAGAAAAAATGGATATTTCTCTACTTTGAAACAAAAAATGCTTACTTTATGGAATTAATGGTCGTTATTCAAAAGTGAGAAGAGTTGATACGAATCGAGCGAGCGAAGCGAGTGAGAAATAAAAAAAGAAACGATGTGAGTGAGCGCAGCGAGCCACCAATGGGGGCCTGGGGGCGGAGCCCCCAGCTGGCAGCGCGAAGCGCTGCTAGTATATATATATACGGTGGACATCTGGCAAATTATTAAAATGGTCTGAAACGCAAAGATTTGAAGTCCCCACCCTCCCCCAACCATCCATTCTCAAATCAGGTAAGTCTGGTAAGCTGTAATAGCTGGTGTTTTCAAGTTAAAAACTCAGCTAATTACGTAAAACATTCTTCATTAATCAACAGTAAGAAGAATAAAAAACAAAAAATATTCAGAGAAATTTATTATAAAAAAACACAAAACTAGAAGATGCCGACTAGTGCGGCGAAACGTCGTGTTTATAATCGCGCAAATAATTTTATTTTTTAAAACGAGTTTTGTGTTTTTTTTTATAATAAATTTCTCTAATTAAATTTTGCTAGTTCGTAGGTATTCAGTTGTTTTTTCATTAATAAATATTAAATTCCAATTTCTTATCATGTTATCAGATATCACAGCCACATTACATCATTGTTACCAACCCATAATATGCGAAAATCTAGCAGGGAATTTAGCACTCAAAGGGTACCCGAATTGTACAGACATCCATTACGTTACTGAGGTTATTGTTCACATGTATACTGATAAAAAATCACTTTAGACTTACTAATTTTTGGCGTAAGGCTTTTATTTCCGGGATAAGATATTGCCCTGCTTTTGCGACACCGACAAAAAAATTGTTTTCTTCTGGATTCTTGGGCTTCAGACTATCCACTAATGCATGAATCTAAAAGACAAAATTATATCATTTCATCTTAATGAGTTTTACAATGTAACTTTTGTATGGAGTAATAGGCAGGGATGGACCAAGTGGGGGTGTACGGGGTGATCACCCTCCCAGAGGTTTTGCACAATCGGCAAAAGTCGGCAAATCGACATTGTTGAGAAATAGTGGTGGAAACTATCGATAGTTTTTTGCTATCGATAGTATCGTTGATGAAAAATATCACCATCGATAGTATCGATAGTATGATAAATCGCTATCGATAGTTCCAAAATTGAAAAAATTACTATTATGAAAAATAAATAAATAAAAAACTTTATGCACGATTATTATTTTTTACAAGTTTTTACATGCAGAAAATTTTTAAAAGAGCATAAATAAAGATTTAAAGAAGTAAAAAGGGTCATTATTTACTTTTCGCCAGTATCTTTTTCATTTTTGATGTTTCATTTTCATTTTTCAGCCTGGTAAGCATGAACTAAGCCGTTTACTGAGACTATCGAAACTATCGAAGAAAATACAAAAATAGTATCGATAGTATCGATAGCCAAACGATAGTTTTACTATCGATATTTTTCGATAGTTTTTTCAAAAGCTATCGATACTATCGATAGTGCTATTGATAGTTTCCACCACTAGTGAGAAAAATTCAACAATTCCTGTTTCACTTGTCTCAGTAACAGCGAAAATTTAACAATAAATAAATAAATCAAACAAAAAAACATATGTATTTGCGCATTGTTTTGCTCACTCTGCTCGAAGCTTTTTTATTCCCGAATTTCGGCTACACTAGGAGTGGTAATGTCGCCATCTGAGAAGGAGATAATGAATATCGGAAATGAACGAGATTAATGAAAACTGATGTTCCATTAAAATTAATATTGTTTTAGTTCTATTTCAGTTGATATTATATGGTTTAAATTTATCTCAAAATAATGCTAGAGAATTGGAAACTGGAGAAGTACTCAGTCTCTTGAGTGATAACAACTTTTTTCATTCTCAACAAAAAAATATCCTACTTAACATTTTTGGATTTATTATTTTTTTTATTGAATTTTTTTTTTTTTAATTATAACTTATGGTTTTTTCATAATTTTTTATTTTTTTATTGTTGTGTTTTAAATTGTTGAATATTTTATCGCCTTGGTTTCATTCTTCCTTTACTTATTCGAATCTGGGTTTTCTCTAGCTTTTTAGTTTTTAGGTTTTCATTTTTTTTTTTTTCGTTGTACCAGGTGACTACTTGATTCGAGCACCCATAGAGACAAAATTAGCTCAAGGTGAAACAATTCAATACATTTATGTGTATTTTTGACAATAAAAGTATAATTTAAAATTTTGCATTTTATTTTACGATAGAGGCTTTTAAGCATTAAATTAATTTTATTTATGCCATTTATTCTTGCTAATATCATTCAAATATATAATTTATTTCTATGAGGGTAAGTTTTTGCGCTTGGGGTGCTCCAATCAAATAATCATCCGGTATTTTAGCAATTATCTTCAGTTTGAAATATTACTCCATTTTTGTACATTTGTTTTCATTTTATAATTTTTTCTTTTTTTCATGATATCTTTCATTGTTGCATTTTTTAGTTTTCGAATTTTCATTTTTAACAATATTATTGTTTAGTTTTTAACTTCCCAACTTATTTGCTTTCTAATTTTTGGATTTTTTTTATTTATAAAAATGTTTCTATTTTATTACGTTGTTTTGTAATATGGACTTTTTTTAAATTTATCTATTTTCTCATCAATGTTTTCTTTAATTCTTGAATTTCCTTTCGTTTTTTTTTTAATTTGAAAAAAATCAATTTTTAGATATTCTTTATATTTTTAGTTTTGCATTTAAAAAACATTTTTGTTCTTTTCTGATTTTTGTATTATCTTCAGAAATTACTTCGTGACTTTAAAGGGTGTAATGTGTGTAGCAGTTTGAAGCCATATCATCGCAAATAAATGATTTATAATTTATAATAATTTTAAAAATTCAACATTCGTTTTTATTCACCAAAATTCAAAATGATGCAGAAATATCCCTTTTTACATTATCAAAATAATTAAACTTGTACAGTGTATCACCTCCTCAGGCAGTTTGAAAAACGACTGCAGATGTTGGCTTCTTTGATTTTTTTAATTGCTTCTTTTTGTTCTTTGAGTTCGTAGGTAAATATAAATGTGATATTGCTCGTATATCAAATTACAAATTAATCAATCGTAGTCGGAAAATTGAAAATACCAGTCGGCATTTTTAGATTTTCACCCCCCCCGCCCAGAGTGCCAAGACTCGGCCCGTCTCTGACAATAGGTACCACAGAAAAGGAGCAATATCTAGATATATTATGACACTTTAAGAATTCTTGTGACGTAAATTTACATTATAGTCTAGAAATATTATACTTACATCAGCAACAGAATCTGGTTTGGTGGTGATCTGAGAATTTACACCAGTATTAGGATTGGGTGTAGAAGCAGCAATCTAATTGAAAAAGAAGTTGAAAAGTAAGTATAAAGTCCAGAATAAAATTTCTACATCGGTGTTGAAAACAAAAAGAAAACTCTACATTAAGTTTTATAAGAGAAATTTACCTAACAGGGAAGAAAGTACACTAGCTTCTAAACCCTGAAATGCACATTGATGTGCGCATGCGCGAGAACTTGTTATTTTATCTGTAATATGAAGGTGTTATCATTTTTTTCATCATACTGTTAAGTTTTTCGTTCTTATACTTTATAATTTTGTTAATTTTAATAATTCTAGTCAAAATTTTACATATTTCTAAAATGTTGCACGTTTGTGAACAGTGCGGGAAGGTTTTTACTAGAAAGTATTGTTTGAATCGTCATTTAAAAGGAATTCATGGTGTTCCATATGTTGATGAAAATCGTAAATATTATTTCTGCGGTGTGTGCACGAATAAATACCAGTCAATAAAAGAAATCAACCTTCATTATGGCGAAAAACATGGACTCAATTTGGAATTGGAAACCCTCCACTTTAATACAGAAACAGATTGGAAAAAGTGGATGAAAGTGATGGAGAAGAATACTTCCTCCAAATATATTTTTGGAATGCGGAGTTACAAAAGAGGTGTCACGGTTTATCTGTCACCGAACTGGAAATTTCAAGTCAGTCAGCAAAGGAGAACGACATATCAAAACACAGGGAAGTAAAAAGATCAATGCAATTTGTCCATCTTATGTTCGAGTGTACAAAACCAAAAAGAATAAATACGAAGTCAAATTTCTTAAAACTCATGTGGGTCATGAAGATGAACTGTGCCATTTGCCTTTATCGCCTACTAAAAAGGAAGAGATCGCTAAAAAACTAATGAATAAAGTCCCACATAGTGCGATATTGGATGATATTAGAGACTCGTTCGATGGAGAGACGTTGGAAAGAACTCATTTATTAACTACGAAGGATCTCCATAATATTTCCACGGAGTACGGTATTGCACTGGATTTTAAAAGACATTCAATCGATGTGGTAAGCGTAGATGCGTTAGTAGAAGATTTGAAGAAATCCAGTAATTCTTGCATTGTATATTATAATAAAAAAACGTAAGCAGCCATGCCGCATTACTGAAGCTGAGTTTTTAACTGGGGCTTGTTTTGATTTAGTAATAACCTTGCTTAACCGTTCATCACTACAGGCCACACCCAACACCAAGTCTGAAAACCCCTACCCTATCCTTTCCAAAAACACTTAAGAAATTTAATTTGGTACAAATGTAGTATTTCTTGCCATGAAATAATCATGCGAACACATATTTCTCAAATTATAACTATTTGAGGGTCCTCAAATTATCTTCAAATTTTGTAAATCCGCCATTTTGGATCCATTTTGACTCAAATTTAAGTGGTTATGTTCTGGTCACAAACTAATCCTACACACAAAGTTTGACCATTCTAGGCCGATTTGGTGATGAGATATGGAAGATTCATGAAATTTCCTGCAGCAATTTCCCCTCCAAAAGCCGTTTTTTGCTCTAACTCCCCTCCAAAATCACTGAGGAAGCTAAAATCAAAATACGTTTGTCACTTGGGCTCATTTTATCATATGACACAGCAATAAAAAATTTTCGACCCCTCCTGTACCCCCACCACTATTTTAGGTTGGTAACCCCGCCTTCCCCCTCCAACATCATGTATGGAAGTGAATTCGGGATATAGTATACAACTTATCCCCAATAACCATATGAATTCATATTAATTACATTTTTACCAACTTGAGGCTCCTCAAGCTCTACTCAAAATTTTGATAATCCGCCATTTTGAATCCATTTTGATCCAAATTCAAGAGGTCATATTGTGGTCACCAACTAACCTCACACACAAAATTTGACCACTTTAACTTGATTTGGTGGGGAGATATGGAAGATTCAAGAAATTTCATGACTCAAAACTTCCTCAAAAAGCCGTTTTTTGATCTAACTCCTCTCAATATGCACTCAAGAAGCTGAAATTTGGATATGTTAGTATCCGTGACTCACTCTTTCATATGAAATCAAAAACGAAAAATTTGAGCTATTTGCCCCTTCTCCAGCCCCCCTCAAAATTTGAGTGATCCGCCATTTTGAAATTTATCGAAAAAACAAAAAAACTATTTTTGCGCATTTTCAAGAAGAGTCTCTCACCAAATTTTGAGCGAATTTTATGAATACTCGCCGGCGCTACGCGTGGGGGAAAAAAAAAATATATATATATATACCAAAAAGTTGGACATTTGCCAGATGATTACAAATGGTCTGAAACGCAAAGATTTGAAGACCCCACCCTCCCCCGACCTTCCCTTCCCAAATCAGGTAGGCTGTAATAGCTATCGTTTTGTTAAAAACTCAGCTAAAAAGCAAGATGTTCTTGATTCCGCATATCAGTTTTTATTATCTCAAGATTTCGTTCTTATATTGATGAATCGAGCGCAAGAAAAGTTATTTAAAAAATTGGGTTCGGAAGTCATAGCTACAGATGGTACGTATGGCTTAGGATACGACTTCCAATTATATTCTGTTATAATACTGGATGAACTGCATCAAGGTTTACCATGTTCTTTACTCATTACTAATCGAAACGATACAGCAATATTCGAATTTTATTATGGAAAGCTTAAAGAAAAAGTTGGTATTCTAAAACCAAAAATATTCATGTCAGATATGGCCGAAGAATTGTATACTGCTTGGGTGAACGTCATGGGCGAGGCAACTTCGAGGCTCTACTGTAGTTGGCATGTTGATAAAGCTTAGCAAAAAAATCTGACAAAAATAAAGGACAAAGTCAAAAGAGATACAGCTTATAAGTTGATTCGCACAGTAATGGAAGAACTAGATGAAAATAAATTTGTTCTGTTGTTAGAAAATGTGGTAAAAACATTAATTTCAGATGTTGATATGAAGGAATATGGTCAGTATTTCGCACAGTACTATGTAAACACCGCAAAGCATTGGGCATACTGTTATCGTCAGCATTCTTCTGTCAATACCAATATGCATCTTGAACGGATTCATCGCACAATAAAGTACTTGTATTGGAAAGGAAAAGTTGCTAATCGTCTGGATAAAGCTATTGACGGACTGCTGAAATACGTTCGAGATAGATTATTTGATAGATTGATTATGCTGAATAAAGGAAAAATTTCGACAAAACTTCGTACTCTAAGACAACGTCATAAAACTGCTGTTCAAATGGGCGAGAATCTGCAAGTTACTTGTGATGACGCTAATAATAATTTCATCGTTACATCCGAAGATAACAAAGTGTATTATGTGCAAGAGAACTGTATTTCTTGTACTTGTAAGCTGATTTGTCTCTATTGCAACAGTTCGTGCATTCACCGTCACTACTGTTCGTGCCCTGATTCAATGGTGAACTTCAATATGTGCAAACATATCCATCAAGTCTGTATGTATGTAAAAAATCATATCGTTTCAACTCAACATACAGATTTGAATGAAGCGAATACTTTGTCAGATCAGTCAAATTTAGATTTAAATAATGTTAATGTTGAACCGATGATTGAACCTGAAAGAAATCCAGAACCTACTGGAACTGGTGATATGATCATTCACAACGAGAGCAAGGATATAACTACAGCAGAACTTCAAGAATCGTTTTCAAACTTGTTAGAGCTAGCCAAGTGTGGGAAAAGTAAGAAAAAAATTTTAAAAATGGTGAAAAGATGTATTAATACTGTTACTTTGTTAGAAAATGATCCAGAAAATGTTTTGAAAAAAGTAAGAGCGAAAATTTCGGTAAAAAACGTTACTAAACAGCGATTATATTCGACGAAAAAAAAGAATACGAAATTAGTTAGAAGGAAAAAACCAACTTGTAACGAGAAAGAGGAAATCCTAATGTCTTGTATTGGTGCTTAATTTAATTTTGTTACTTTTTAGTGAATTTTTTACCAAAAATGTATTACTAAACTTATTATATTAATTTTTTATATTAATAGTGTACCTAATCCATACCAAAAAGATTATACCATGGTATTGAAACTAAGATATAATTATATTTTGTACTTTTGTTATTCAAATTTATTACCATTATTAAATAAAAAATCGGTAATTCATTGAATAATTATTTTTTGAAGAAACTACATCCAAATAAAAACAAAATTACAATTTTAATAATGATAATAAGAAAAACTTGAAAAATACGAAGTTCTCGCGCATGCGCACATCAATGTGCATTTCAGGGTTTAGAAGCTAGTAGAAAGTACTACAGAAAGGTATCATATATATAAAGCTGCAAGGTAAAAAGTCTGAATTAATTCCGGAAAAAGTCGGAAAAAACTCCTGAGATTTTTCTATTGCACCTAGAAAGCTAATTTTTTTTTTTAATCGAAAGCTCATAAAGTGTACTATGGTGTGTGCGTTTAGGTGTGACGAGGTGACGCGTTTCAACTGCACCAAAAATCAGTGTTGCCGCCGTCTACCAAAAATCATAATTTCTTAGCTGATTGCAAATTTTTTCGACTTGTTTTTTTTTTTTATTTCTACTCTAGGACTCAAACTTTTTGAGATATTATATTATGGTTCAAAGTTTCGAAGGTCGAAACGCGTGCTTTTTTTTACAATGAAATATCTCGAAAACTACATTACTCGAATATCTTTTTTAGCTGAGTGTTTAACTTGAAAACCATAGCTATTGCCTATTGCAACATACCTGATCTTGGAAGGGAGTCGGGGGAAGGTGAAGTCCTTAAACCTTTTGTGTATCAACTTTTAACAAGTGTGAAAAAAGTCTTTGTACACAGCCAACTTAGTTTTTAGAGAACTATTACCAAAATCATTCTTTCATAGTAGTCCAGTTTTCATCGCACATGTACCTTTTTTGTTCAGAAAAATTCAATCATCAACTGTTTAGGGAAAGGGGGAGGGGAGCCACAAAAGGGCGAAAAGGCAATTTGAGCGAAGCCCCCTAGTATAATTATATAGATCTATTGCACTTACCTTATTTTTCGTTTCATCAATGTTCATATTCTCCACAAGATTTAGAAACAACAATGAGGCAAAATAAGCTGTAATAAAAATATAGCTATAAGTACGAGTACATTACAATGTAAATCAAGTGAATACTTACTAAATACAGTTATAAGCTTCATTTTCATGTATTTAGGTATGTTCATCTATTGAGGGAGATATTATAAATTCTGGCTTTACCTATTTTAAAAACAGACGTTGAAAGAATTTTTAGCACAGTTTCGATAGTTAAAAACAAAACATTAAGATATGGGAAATCAGGGCTGTAATAACGGTAACGGAACATAACGGAATAACGGGACGTAACGGCCAATTTTCTCATTTTAGTAACGGAATGGAACGTAACAGAACGGAACGAAATTTTTTAGAACTGACCGTAATGGAACGTAACGGATCAATTTTGTTAGTGTTCTGTTATTTTACAATGTTTTAATTTTTTGAAATTTGAATGCTGGCAAAATTGTTTTTAGCTTCCTACCTTCTAAGCCCAATGCAATGTACATTTTTTTATGTGAAATTCAAATTTGATCATTTTCAATTAACTTTAATACCTAGTGGCTAGTACCATAGTAGAATTGTGAATTTGTGAAAAGCAGGGTATGGTAACTCGATCGCTAACCGTTAACTTGAGTTAACCACAAAGTGACTGAGTATTATTACCCTGAGTCCTTGACTGTAACCTAAACTTACTGATTGAGTGTCTGAAAGGCTCTAAGTAACTTTAACTTAGAATGACTCAATAAACGTTTTCAAATTTGTAAACCAACTTGAACCAATAACTCAATCAATTATCAATCAGTCTTCAAAAAAAAAAAAAAAAAAAAAAATGGCAAAACTGCTCAGTGCATTGTCGTTGATTCATACAATGTGAGTCATTTTGTGTTGCAACTTTGAGTCATTGTTTAAATGTTTATTGTTTGATTTTCAATGTTTTTTAAATTTTAAATTTTTTACCATCACTATCATCAATAAGAAAAAAATAAAAAAGAAGACGAGACTTCAACTCATACTAAAAAAAGGGGTAAAGAACGGAACAGAATGTAACAGAACATCCAATATTGGAACATAAGGTAACGGGAACGTAAGGGAATGACTCAGAAACGGATACCGGAACGGTAACGGAACGAAACATGATCCCCTATTACAGCCCTGCGGGAAGTAAAAGAAAAAAATACAACCTGCTTCAACATGAAATTTCTAGATTCAGTTGTGCAAAAAATGAAAACATCTGCCAAATACAGTGTGTCGAAGTGATTTGAGTATAATGAGCGAAAAAATCTCTTTTCCAGATATTTACAATTAATTTTTTCAAATGCAATCGAAATGAATATATCAGTCTTAACATTTATTAAAGTGCTTGGACGCACGGTATAATATGTATAATGATGAGTTGATCTCAGCCAACGAAATATGTAGATCTCTATATCGCACCCCTACTGCAACAATACCACATCTCAAAAAAAAAAATCCTTGACTGCAAAAACACCACATCTCAAGAAACTACCAAAAATAATTTGCGTTGCGAAAATCTGCCTTTACCATAGGAAAGAACGTGAAAAATTAGTAAGGATAAATTTAAAAAAAAAATGAATTTGAATTCGTATTTCGTTATTCACAAAGCAAATAAAAAGCAATTTTCTTGAGTTTCGGTTATTTGACGGATTTTGAGATGTGGTGTTGTTGCAGTAGGGGTGCGATATTCTAGACTATATCGTTAGTATTAATCATATTATTTTGAGTTCTTTGAAAATATAATGTAATATATTCCTACACTATGCATAATTAATTGTTTATATTGCGTTTCCAGTACCTATTAATCATAATATTTTGAGTGCTTATAAAATATAATGTAATATTATTACATGAAATAATTGTTGGTTTGTTTTGCCTTTTGTTGTTGTTGTTGTGGTGTTTTTTTTTTTTAATTGTCAAGGGTATTCTTGTTTTTTCTCGATTAATTTTCAACTTTATTTAATGTCATTTCAGAAACAGGCTTACAACGAAAAAAGAATACAAGTACGAATAAGTACAATTCAGATGTTCAATTAGGTAATAATTTCAGACTTTATTGGAATGGAGTTGGAGCATGTTCGAGTGACCTCCAATGATGTAATTCAGCATAAAAAAAGTTTACCATTCTAGTGAGTAAAATCGAGTAGAATCTTGAGTGTCACATACCTATAGGTTGTAGCCGGTGGTACAAATCGCTCTTATTAAAAAAACCTTGAAAGATAAATGGCATAGATGACGATGAAACGAGATATCTTTGGTTCTGCTCTAGTCCATTAAAAAATTTGCACTATTTGCCTTTTCTCCACCCACCCTCAAAATTTGAATGATCCGCCATTTTGAAATTTATGGAAAGTACAAAAAAAGTACCTCTCCGCATTTCCAAGAATAGTCCTTCACCAAATTTTGCGCGAATTTCATGAATACCCGCTAGCGCAACGCGTGGGATGAAAAATATATATACCAAAAAGTTGGACATTTGCCAGATTATAACAAATGGTCTGAAACGCAAAGATTTTATGACCCCACTCTACCCCGACTTTCCCTTCCCAAATCAGGTAGGCTGTAACACCTATAGTATTCAAGTTGAAAACTCAGCTAATAATATCCTCAAAGTAATGTTGTTATTTTTCATTGTTGTTGGGAAGGAGAGGGAATTTTACAGTTACGTCGTGGGGCCGCTACACATGATTTTCCTCGGGCCGGTCCTGAAAATTCCGCCAACCCTGAAACAATCTCAACTGCCCCTGACTTGTTGGATGCAACTTATGGTCAATGTCAGCGGTCTAATCTGGTTGCGGTACAAACCAAATTATATACTTCGCGATAGGTGATGTAGCTAGCGACGTACTTCTAGAGTCTTGAATAAGCTGTATTTTTTTCTTTAAGGGAAATAGGGTAATTCTCGAATTTCTTTATTTTGTTTTATTTTTTTGTTGGTTGTTTATGTAATTATTTATTTTTTATTTTGGAATTGATTCAGCATTTTGAAGGAAATTTCATAAAATTTTTCTGGTTTATCATTTTCTTTTTTCAATTTTCGAATTATTTATTTGTTTACTCATCCATTTCCTTCAAACAGTTAACAGTAGAGTAGAAGGAGTGGAAATCGGGGACCACTTCACAAATGTACAGTTGCAGAGCCACCCAAATTCTGCTTGTATTAAATAATGAAATAAATAGGCTAAATTAAAAGACTAAAATAAAATGATCGAGAATCTTACAATGGCATTTTTGAACACACACACACATATATAGATATATATATATATATTTCAGGCCCGACCTTACAAATGTTATTATCCTTCCAAGACCCGATCTTACGTTGCTAGGTCTCGCAACGTTTTCTGTGTATATTTGAGCGTATAATTATAACTTTCAGGTTTATATAAACGTTGGGAAGTCCTGGATATGGTACTATCTTGGGTAGACCCACCTGGGCCTGGCAAGGATAGTAGTAAATCTGAAGTGTATATGATAAGAACCGTTGCATATCATTTGTGTGCATGAATTTTGAATTTTTCTTACCCCTCTAAAGGTTCCTAATATGCTATGTTGAAGTGGTTTCCAAAAAGCTCACTCGAGCATCTCTAGCTCTTTAAATAAGGCCAGGTCTCGGAACGTCTGTTTGATATCTACAGTCCAGGGCCTGACAAGGATAGTAGCATACATATTTTTTTTCCCCACACGTAGCGCAAGAGCGTATTCTTGAAAATTCGCAGAAGAACCTTTTTTTGTTTTTTCGATAAATTTCAAAATGGCGGATCACTCAAATTTGAGGGAGGCTATAGAAGGGGTAAATAGCTTAAATTTTTGTTTTTGATCTCATATGAAAGAATGAATCACGGACACTTATATATCCAAATTTCAGCTTCCTAAGTGCATATTGATAGGAGTTAGAGCAAAAAACGGCTTTTTGAGGAAATTTTGACTTTTGAGTCATAAAATTTCTTGAATCTTCCATATCTTCCCACCAAATCAAGTTAAAGAGGTCAAACTTTGTATGTAGGGTTAATTGGTGACCAAAATATGACCACTTGAATTTGGATCAAAATAGATTCAAAATGGCGGATTATCAAAATTTGAGTAGAGCTTGAGGAGCCTTAAGTTAGTAAAAATGTAATTAATATGAACTCATATGATTATTGGGGATAAGAAGTATACTATATCTCCAATTCACTTCCATACATGATGTTGGGAGGGGAGAGGGACAGGTTATCGAACTTAAAATGTGGTGGGGGTACACGAAGGGTCGAAAATTTTTTTATTGCTATGTCATATGATAAAATGAGCGAAAGTGACTAACTTATTCTGATTTTAGCTTCCTATGTGAATTTGGAGGGGAGTTAGAGCAAAAAACGGTTTTTGGAGGGGAAAATGCAGCGGGAAGTTTCATGAATCTTCCATATCTCATCACCAAATCGGCGTAGAAAGGTCAAACTTCGTGTGTAGGATTCGTTAGTGACCAGAATATGACCTCTTAAATTTGAGTCGAAATGGATCCAAAATGGCGGATTATCAAGATTTGAAGATAATTTGAGGACCCTCAAATAGTTTTAATTTGAGAAATATCTGTTCACATGATTATTTCATGGCAAGAAATACTACGTTTGTACTAAATTCAACTTCTTAAGTGTTTTTGGAAAGTATTGAGAGATAACCACGCCTGTGAACTTTTTTACTTAATTTTCATTTTGTTTCTTCACTAACGATACCTAGAGGATTTTTTTTATATTTAGTTTTTATTTGATTCTAAGTATTCTGTCTGTGAAATTATATTTCATGAGTTTCTTGAATGTAGGAGAATATCTGCGTTCTCGTATTTAATTTTTTACCTTTCGTAATTTTTCAGCATCTGTTTTTTCGCCCTTTGAGATGCAACAATTAAAAATGTTGGAAACGATCTGCGAATTGTTTTTATTTTCCCAATACAAAGGATAGGGTAGTGGGTTTTCAGACTTGGTATTGGGTGTGTCCTGTAGTCATGAACGGTTAAGAAAGGTTATTACTAAATCAAAACAAGCCTTAGTTAAAAACTGCTCCAGTAATGAGACATGGCTGCTTAAGTTTTTTTTTTTTTTTTATCTAGTGATTAACACCTTTCAGCCGAAATTATAATTTTAAAAACAATTTTCAAGTTTTAACACGCATATAGTATTTCAAGGTTAATCTTGTATCATCATTATACGTTTTCACGTGCATATGAATTTTTACTATTCTCATTTGTATATAAACGATGAAAATATTCGTATAATTTGCATTCATGCTTGTACTTGAAGTTTTTCGTTCAAAGTACCTTTGTCATTATTGTTAATATGATTAGTTTGTATTTAAATACTTGAAATTTGATTTCAACAAGAAACAAAAAAAAAAAAGGAAAGAAAAGAAAGAAAAATTATTGCCCATTACATTGGTTAAATCGTCGTTTATGGTGTAGATATAGATCGGATATAATGGTTTGCATCAGGTTTTTTTTGTTCATACACCTCGTGAAATTCGCCTGTGTCATTGGTACCAACATAGATAAATAAATTAGAATTTTAAATTTGGCGATAACCTATTTTCCAACACCATTTACCCGTCCAATTAGCGAAGTGCCAGATTTGACAAGTATTTCATCACGATTTTTATGTATGATTCTATTAGAAATGATAAAAAAAAATCATGTTTATTTTTTTTAATTTTCTTCAAATGAACGTCGTTTACAAATATGCAAAAAATGTCAGATTTCATTCATGCATGCATTTTTTTCTTGAAATTTAATGCCATTTTTTTTAACGTGGAATTTCTTCTTTTGATTAGACATTTTGATAAAATTTAGAAACCTAAGAGTTTTTTTTTTTATTACTGAAGTATTAATCATTTTGGACTTTGTCAACAATATTATTTTATTGATGTAAAATCTCCTATGCTTGTTTTTAGCGGACTTCCGCTTATGCGGAAATCCACTATTGCAGTCATCTTGGTTTGTTTATTTATTTATTTATTTATTTATTTATTTGTTTGTTTGTTGAAGCCTTTTCTTTCTAACGCGTTTTCTTCAGTTTAACTAGACAGATCGATTCGAAATTTTTACTGTAGGTGTAGAACTGTAGATCATTAAGGAGAAGAGCTGATTAGTTTTTGGTGCAAGTCTATCCACGGGAAGTTTAGCTTCGGAGCTTTAAGCTCATTTTAGGGGCATTCTTTTATGACACGATAACCCTCGTTAAGCTGACAAACCACTTGACCTAATAAATATCAGCAAATAAAAACAAACCAAAAACTCTTCTTTTGTAGCCACAGCTAGCAAATGACGATAATCATTTGCATATGCGGATTCAGATTACACCTTAGCGACATTGACGAGCGTTGTAGCGGCGCACACCTCATTCTATTGTTCGAGGTGATTAATCTCCCCAAAACAATATAAAAAGGTGCGGATTCCCGACAAACAACGTAGACTATGTCTTCGTTGATCATCCAAGGGAACTCTGGAGCTATGCCATTCGCGCGCTCGCACCGTCGTATCTCAGGGAATCATTTCTACGCGAAGACGCCACTAATCAATTGATCAGTGGACCATTACGAGATGGTTGATCTGAAAATGCTGCATTTATTAGATAGTGTTGTCACGACCGTGGTAATGCAGTACAAGTGGGACTGATGAGTATATCAGTCCACTATTATGACACAGTGTGTCTAGTTTTCTTTAATCTTGAAATGGTCTGTTTTTAATAATTTAAATTTTAATCCTTTGCAATGAAATTAGTTATATATATTTTTTTTTTCTGTCTTAATTTATGTATCCACGATCCATGTGCTGAGTCTTGCGAATACCCGAAGAAAGCACTTTCGCGGACTTATCATGAGAATACCAAAAAAGTTAAATTTACACCTCCTCACGCTAACTCGTGACCGATCATGCACAGAAACTAATCAGCTCTAAAGCATCATTAGTTCATTACCCTTACCCTTCTTCAAAGTTTCCACTCTATCCATCAAGTTTTACTCAAGTTATCGCGCGAGAACCAAAAAACCCGAAGTCAAGCTTCCTCACATCAACTTACGTCCGACCATCTCCAAAAACTAATCAGTAGTTCTGAAGTTCCACTACCTCCACCCTTCTTCCAACTATCAACTTGATGTATTAAGTTTTACTCAAGTAATCGCACAAACCACGCAACCTGTGTGGTGTTGTAACCTCATACGAGGTGTAAAAAAGAAGCGCTGAATAGTGATGTGGAAGAACAGAAATTTGTTTTACGTTGCATATTTTTTAATTGACAAAAAAAAATTGTATTTTTTCGAAAGTCACTTGTGTGGGAGATTTCATGTTGATTTGTTTCGTGAATTTGGGATAGTATGAGTATGGATTGCGAAATTCTGTGAAAAAATGTACTTCACTTTAGTAAGAAAAATCACAACAGTTTTGAATTGCGTGAACCAAAAACCCCAACTCATGCCTCCTCACACTAACTCACCTCTAAAAATTAATCATCTCTAAAACATCACTACTCTTAACCTTCCTCCAACTTTCAACCCTATCCATCAAGTTTTACTCGCAAGTATGAGTTTTAAACAAATATACCTAAAGCTACTAATTCTCAGAATATGTTTTCATAATGTACGTTGTAATGCGTAAAATCGTCCTATATTATATCAAATACGTCTAAACTTGAGATTTTACGTTGAATATATTGTTCACATCGACTAGATAGGTACCTACTTATCTGGTTGGTGGAAGATGAACCCACTCTTTCGACGACTCGGTAGAGAAGGGGGGATTTTTGTCTGAGGTGTACATGGCTCTGGGAATTTTCGAAGGGATACACATTGATTGATTGATTGGATTTATTGCCTAATGTTTTCGCATCTTTGATAACTTTTGCTCTTGCATATTAGTTTTGTCTTGTTATATATATACCTTGTGTTCTGTTTTTCTCTTTGATCATAAATTTAAACTTTGTTTATGGTTTGAAAATTTTATTGTCCAAGCCTCGTTCAATTACCACAGCACTCCGAATCAAAGTAAAGAGAGGTAATAGCGGTATCAGTAAATTAATTTGCATATTTTTATAAAGTTGGAACGAATGGAACAGAAGGAGTAGTTAGATTTACCGCCTATCCAAAACAAACAGAAAATAAATAAAATTTCTTGGTGAATTTCTAGATCTGCAGTATTTTTTTGATATAGCAAAACAACCTATTCGATATCTTTAGAATTTATTTTGGCGGATGAACATTTTTATGGCGAGAATATGTCGCGAAAATATGGTTCGGGTCGAATTCGTAGATAGTAGGTAGCCGATACTAGTTATATTGAATGATTTACTTGTATTTTTTTACAGTTGAAAATTGAAATTTAATTCTAACCTCATTTAGGTTTAAATTCACCCCTACCCCCCTTTATCCCATTTGTGCTTTATTAATTAATTAAAATTTTATTTAGAAGTTGGAACGAGGTTTCATATCTTTTCAAATAAGTAACTAAATCACGTGAATTAATAAGATGTTAAAGCTATAGTATTCCTTCCCTAAATTATCGAATCAACTTCGAAATCAAATTACATCAAGTAACCTTCTTAAAACCGATGAAGGCGATGATTATGAAATGCTTGTGTTTGGTATTCGGCTAATGGATGTATAAATATAATGATCAAGCTATCGAAGAAGAGTTCTTTGATATTCGTTATCTAATGACATATTATTCCACCACGTTAAAATGATTTATGATTCTGCTTCGATTTTCGAAATGAATTCCACAATCTTTTACCTCGAATAATTGTTGTACGACGATAATTATTTTACATTCTTTCCACTTTGGGAAGTAGGACTTATCTGATATCTGATAGCTCAATATTTGATGACGAAGTGGATGCTGGATTCGAATTGCATTAATTTTCAAGGAAAATACATATCATCTATTTAAAGCAAATAGGTGATGGGGAGAGAAGAAAATTATTTCGTCGTAGAGGGTACCATAGTTTTTTTTTTCAACGAAGATATAATAAGGATCATCTAAGTAAGTTTATTAACAAGAATTTAGCTTCCGGGTCGAAATAAAATCTTGAATAAGTGGCTATTCGTGGTGAATTTTTAAGCATAGATTGAATCGACTAGCATTAATTAGGGTGGGCCGAATTTTGGTTTTTTATGAAAAGTAAGGAGGCTTAGTGAAAAATTGTTGTGAAATGATCTCAAAAAGATATAAAAATTTCAGCCGTCAAGTTTAATTTTTACCATTGCCTAAATGGACCCAAAATTTTGAACTTTTTTCGAAAATCGAAAAATTTAAAAACTGCGCGTAATTCGCACTATTAATAAGCTGAAATATTTGTTAAGAAGTGAAAAACATGAAAAAAAAAGTATTTGACGACTATATTTACCCCAGTGATTCCCAACTAGTTTTTACCATCACTGAAATAAAGCGAAAATCGCTTAAAATTGATGCAATTATGGTGTTACGCATAACATTGTATCCTAATTTAAACAAGTAAGTACTCTACTGATATTAAAATTTTTATATTCATATGCGCAGCTCTCCGCATATTTTTATAACCCGGATGAGATATTTTACCATACTCTGATACATAGCTGATGTTTACCCTTGCGAGTTGGTGGGAATGTAGTAACGTAGCGAAGTACTCTATTGTTTTGTGTATTTCATGTCTTGTCTTCACATTGTGTGGACTTGCTGTTTGTGTTTTTTCATTATATCCAAAGTAAAAACTCATAAAAAAGTATCGCGTCCAATTTTTGGGGCGCCAACAAATTTGAGTTGTAACCCTCACGTTTTTCCATCATATTGTGATATACATGGGAGCGTTGTAGATCTTTGGTCTGTCGTACACTACATTTTTCCAAAATTTTTATAATTTTTTAATCGACTACTCCAACGCCATTTTTTTCGCATTTATTTCATCTATAAGAAAAGCCTACTCATAGTGTTTCATCATAATATCACAATATAATGATAAAACGCGAAGGTTACAACTCAAGTTTGTTGGCGTCCCAAAAATTGGGCGCGATACTTTTTTACGAGCTTTCACTTTGGATATAATGAAAAAACACAAACAGCACGTCACACAATGTGAAGGCAAGACATGAAATATACAAAACAATATAATACTTCGCTACGTTATTACATTCACACCAACTCGCAAGGTTAGACATCAGCTACGTGTCAGAGTATTGTAAAATATCTCATCGGGGTTACAAAAATATAAAATGATGCGAATGTTGATTGTCTCAAATGATTATGCTGTCCAGAAAAATCATAGTTGGATAATGAGTTTAGTACAAAATAAGTACCTAAGTGAGATTTTTTATTTTTTTTAACAAAGCAACAACCCAAACTTTAATTATAAAATATCTTTAATCGATGAAAAAAAAAGATAAAAAAACAATAGAAAATAAAATGCGAAATTCTGATGCAATCAAAAGATCACCTAGACCATCATCATAATTATGCCTAAAATTTCTAAAGAAGAAAATGTGGAAATATGATTTTGAGAAATTCAGTACATTAAAGTATTCTCCAACCTCTGGATTTCCCATTACTTTTGTTTATTCCTTTCTTTCATACATTTGTTTTTTTACTACTAAATAATAACTCGTCCCCATTCGTGCTATTTGGAATTAACACAGTAAAAATAGATTTAAATGAAATGTTTACCATACCAATTCAGTTGGATATCGATAACTGCTTCAAATTCAGCAGTGAAAAAATATGTAAAATCAGATTTTTCACCTGTTTAATGAAAATAAGAGCCACTTATACTTACAACAAGTTCACATTATAAACAATTTTAAAATAATGAGTGCTGGGCAGTGCTTCGCGATAATAACTTTCCTCGTCGATCATTTCAGCTTCCTGATCATCGATAAGAGTGATGAAATATTTAATTTGGCTGTAATCTAGATGTATCGAGAAGTTAACGATAATGATAAAGGGAATTATGAAGACTGAACTTCCTATGGTTTAATTGATATTCTATTTACTTTAATCACTTCGATTAAATTGTACTTGTGCTTGTGAAAAATTTAGGTATGTCGATAAATTTCAAGTATAAATTGCCTTCTCTTCTCAATTAATGGAATATCTGTTGGGATAATTCTTCAGAATTATAATTCATACGTGTGGGAGAAAGAAAAATATTTCATTGTTACGAAAGTGAATATTATGTATTTTCTGTGGATGCCTTCAGGGTTGACGAAACTTTCAGGATGGGCCCGGGGAAAACCCTTTGACTATACAGTATATGGACCGCTCGAACTCCAGTTAGATTTTTGCTCAAAATAATATGAAGGGTGGGAGTGACGTCTATATTTTTATACAAATTACACGATTATTCCCTTGCCTTACCATTTTTATCTTACCCTGCCTACCACCAATCGTAATGCTACTATTCCAAGAATTCAATTCAAATTGATTCATATATTACAATTATTTATAATAGATGAATATGTCTAGAAAAAACGAAAATATAAATAAAAGTCCTTTAGAGTCGGATGGTGATGAAATAGAATGGTTGGAGGAACAAATTCCTGATACTAATGTCACGAGAAGGAAGCCAGGAAGGAAAGCGGTGATAGCCGCTAAGAGGGGTCGACCTGCAAAAAATACGACGGGGCGTGTGTCAACACGTGAAGAAATTTCCTCCACACCAAAAACTAAACGAAGAACTCGATCATCTATGGTACCTGAGCTTGCTGAACATTTGAGTGTCAGTTTTGTAGCTCAGATTAACGAATTGCTTGAGAAAAGAATTAGTGAACGAGTGACAGTGATTGAGGAACATGTTGCCTCTGTAAGCTTTAATAAGAGTGAGCTATGTACCTGTAGAATGCCAATCATATGTCTACCGGGACTGGGGCATAATTCTACTCCACCTGCTCGATGTAATTCAAATATTGTACCAGTTCAAAATATGCCAAGTTTAAATGACGTTCCTAGGGTTAATCCTGAGCAAACTATGACTTCGAATAACCCTTCTAGTACAGAAATACTACAAACTTTGGCTAATGTGTTAACAGCTAATCAAAATGCTGCATTAGACCAAGAGCGTAGCCTTACCACCATACTCAATGACTGAACAATTCACTCACATACGAAGGTCCTAAGTTGGGGAATCTTCCAGAGTTCACAACTGGAAATCAGCAACATCCACATGGGTTTATAAAATTATTACAAGCAAATTTCGGGAATAGAGGGCTTTCAGATATCCAAAAAATAGATATTCTGAAACGTCAGGTTAAAGTGCAAAAAAGCAGTTAAAAACCATTTTAGGTTCAATTGGTTGTTGTAGTTGTGGTACGTGATAGTTAGGTTTTAGGTTGTGGTACTTGTGGTTTTTGAATTGGTTTTCAATTGAAAGTTCGAAATGGTTTTAAGTGGTTTTGAAATTCCAATTCCTTTCTTTTTAGCTGAGTTTTTAACAAAACGATAGCTATTACAGCCTACCTGATTTGGGAAGGGAAGGTCGGGGGAGGGTGGGGTCTTCAAATCTTTGCGTTTCAGACCATTTATAATCATCTGGCAAATGTCCAACTTTTTGGTATATATATATATATATATATATATATATAGATTTATCTATGGATAAAGTGGCATCATTTTTCGTCGTCTACAGGTAAAGTGGCATCTTTTTTACAAAGTGGCATCTTTTTTTTGATGCCACTTTACCATCACATTGCTCATCGATTCAGCTTTGTATCATGATGTCACTGGTGTGGTTATTTGGGTGATGCCACTTCACCACTAATATTCTATTTTTCATACAAAAACTTTTTTTTCGGTCTACGGTCGTAGTAGCCTCACTTTTTTTTATGTTTACAGGCAAAGTGGCATCATTTTAAAAGTTTGTTTCTAAGAAAACCTATGATATTATACATTCCGTTCGCCATTGTGGTGTCGTTAATGTTGCATTAGATGCACTTCTGAGGAATGTGCAAACTGATGCCACTTTGACCATAGATCACTATATATATATACATATGTATTATTTTTGTATAGTCCACAGATAACGCCTTAATTTGATCCGACAAAAATTATCTATCAGCGGAAATTATGTCATTATTGCGGCTTATCGTTAAGTTTTACTAAAAATTGTTATTGACTCACTTCACACACCTGTTTCTCAAGCAAAGATAAGTTTGACGATTAATTCTAAATTTTTGGCAGTCGACTACGCGCGTTTGTTAGTGTAAGTATGCTGTCGGTGTATTTTACTTTATTTTTTTTCGCCTCAGTGCTTGGCGACAATAGTAAGTGAATAAATTAAATATTAATTGAATTATTTCTTAATCGGTGTGTGACCCCTCTGTAATTTTTTTCTAGAATATGTGTTCCGATTTTGTGTAAATAACTTGAATCCAAGTGATGGCAGAGCATGCCAAGCGATACAAAAAGGCAATACTCAAGTAGTATGTGTTCCTGTTATCGATAGGTAGGTAAATTGCAGTCATCTAGATTTACCAATTTAATATTAATTTTTATGATTTTATTGATAATTTATAATTCTTCAAAAATTAAATTAAACCATTGTCTGCAAACAAAAACTATCATAAATTCGCTTACCTCAATTAAATTATACCTATCACAAAACTTCCTCTCGAAATATTCTTTTTTAAACAACATGAAAAATAAGAAGTTTTGCAGGAACGTATTATCATACTTCACTGAAAATGTTTATGCAATAGATATTTGTTAAATTCTAATGTTATTACCAGTGATGTAAATACTATATAACAAAACTTTAAATACAAAAATAATAATAAAAACAGTAAAAAATCGAATCGCATGATATCATCTCAAAAATACCAATAAGTCATATTGTTGGGTACGTAATACCTATCGCTTTGTCCAACTCCCTGTTTCCTTTCTCTCAGTTTTCAGTGGATTTGTTTTCCAATTTTTGGCATGTTTATTATTGTATTCACAATTAGGCCAGAGCAGAATTAATTTGTTTGAGCTTTACAGGAAATTTTTTGTGTGAGAATAATTTTAAAAATGATTCCGCATTTTCAACACCTATCAATTTTTGAAGTGAGAATTGTTTGAATTTTTTGTTTTCTATATAGGTATCAACTTTCAACATTTTCTATGAACAGTTCTTCATTTTTAGGCATTTTTCCATGTTTTAAAAACTTTTCGTTTTTATATATTTTATATAATAATTATTATATTTTTTTATTCTTGGAAAATTTTTAAATTTTAGATTTATTCTTTTTCCTTCACTTTTGGACATTTTTTTTCTTCAAATTAATCAGGAACAGTATAAACAAGACCCATTTTAAACCCTGATGAGCTTTAAGTTCTAGTATATAATGTCTCTCCAATAAGGAACAGATTTTCATTTTGCGTGAAAATGTTTACTTAATGGCTAAAGGGGCGAAACTGCAATTTGAAAACATTTTTGGAGACGATGTTCAAAAATTACTTCGACAATAACTCGAGGCATTACAAATCATACCTACGCTACTGGTTATTATTACTAGGTTTAAGGACAAGTTGTAAACGTGAATCATAATTAAGGTGACATCATAGTTAAACAGCAGTAATGGAGGAAGCTATTTTTTTTTGAACGGAGCGAAGGTTGTAAATAAAGAATTTGAAATGTCCAGTGTATACAGACAATGGATGACAGTTATTTGTTTGAGGGGAGGGTGTGGCACGAAAGGAGTAGAAAATTGTAAATTGATTGAATTCAGTGTACATAAAGGCAGCGTGTTTTGTGATTTTAGATAATCGGAGGGAAAGATGTTTTTGAAAATGTCATTACATTTCGAGTTAAACGATAAAGCGTGAGATATTATACATCAGAAACTTTTTGATTTGAATAAAACTGGATACTCTCCTACCTTTTTTTTTTTTTTTGGATCAGATGGTGTAAAAATTGCTCATGCCATCTTTTTATTTAATTTTAATTATATTTTTATAAATTTAACATTTTTTGGAATATTAATTTTTAAATTATTAAATTTTTTTAAATTTTGATATTAAATCTATAATTATTTCTTATTCTTCAATTATTTATATAAATATAATTAATTTTATTTTAATAATTTCTGTCGCCACAGTGGTACAATGAATCAAATCTATATTTGCAATAGGGAGAGAAGTGCATTCCTCATTTTTAAATTCAATTCAACCATGACTTATATTTGGGTCCCAGCACCCAATTATAAATAATTAATGTTTTGTTCCTTTTTTTTCTTTAAATCACCAAATTTTGAATTTTAATCTGAAAATAAATGCTGAATCTTCAACATGTTATACTTGGTAGGAAGTTCATAAAACTATAGAAAATAAGAATAATATTTTTAATTTCCTTTGAATTTTTTTTTTTTCAAGTGAACGGAGACTCTGAAAACAATAATTTAAACTGGGAAGTCTACTTTACTTCAATCTAAATATTCTAATTATTATGTAATTTGTTGAATAATGATTTCAAAAAATAATGCCATGTACTTTCGTAATTGTGTGTGCTCCAGTATTTATATTAATTATGTACTTATGCATTACAATTATGTAAGTACACGACTGCAAGTGTTCCAATCATTTATTGAATACTTTCATATCTACTTATTATCTCTCAATATATAGAATAAAAATAAAATGGAAAACTTAAATTTAATCTACCTTTCTGTCATTGTGTAGATATATATTTCGGTATGAATTACAAATATTGATCATATTTTCAAAATATTCTTACAGCGTCGACTGCGCTCTAAAAATTAAGTAGAATGAAGCTGACTTCGGTGTATTTACCGCTGAAGAAGCGCTTTTAGCTTCAAAACTAATGAACGATGATCTTCGCGTTGTTGGCGAACTTAGAAATCGAAAATGGATCAACGGTAAAGTAAAATTTTCTCCTACATTTCCATTCCTGAAAAATTATTTTACCATAAATTCTAATGAAAATTATAAAAATATGCGCTGTTTTAAAATGATACAGAATCATTTGCTTTCCAAACGGTGGTCGTAGTAAGAGAAAATTTCACCGGTGGCACTAGCGGATTACAAAATCTGAATTATTGCCATCCTGGTTTCACCGATGGCCATTCCTGGAGTGATCGCGTGCTAAAGGAATTCGAGAAAGCCGTTGTTCCCAAAATATGCCGTCAAGATTATACGGCCGTTCAGCAAGAAACGGATTCTATCGCACGATTCTTCAAAACCGCTTGCAGACCAGGAGAATGGGCAATGGAGGATTCTATGGATAAACAATTAAGTTAGTTTTACGTATTGCTTCACGTTGTTGATTGTTACGCGTAAATTTCGTGAGTAGTGTAGTCTGTGTGAAATAAGATATTCGCCAATATCGCGGTTTCGCGTTTATCTTATGCAAACATTATAATCTCTGTTAATTTTACCTTCGTGTTAACAGAGAAAAAATTTCCTTCGTTATGCGCCCAATGCGATTTCCCTGGCAGGTGTTCGTACGATGACGAATCTCAAGTTTCTAATATAGCAGCGTTGAATTGTTTGACTAAAAATGGTGGAGACGTTACTTATGTGCCATTGCATCGTGTGAAAGAATATTTTGGTGTAAGCATGCTTCTCACATCACTTCGACATCTACTACAATACCTCTTTGAAGTGAATTCTAAAAAAGGTACTAAAATTGTTTATAGCTCATTCCTGGTTTTTCTGAAACCCCTAGTCCCGATGAATTCAAGTTTTTATGTCCGGATGGCCTCACTCATCCTATTACTCAGCCGTGTCCTTGGGTGGCACAACCTTGGCCAGTCGTAGTTTCCGCAAAGTATGTGTCTACTATATGTATATCGTGTTATTATAATGTGTGTACCTATACACCGAATATTTCATCTCAATGGTACTTCCTTCATACCACATGTAAGGGAATTCATGTGAAACATACATATATGATGTATGATGGCTTGCTTTCCTTATTTACTGAAGAGGTCCAGACACGAAAGTTTGAAAATTATTTTTTCCATCCAAACACTCCATTAACTAATTTAATAAAATGTAACATCATACCTTACCCCACACTATTTTTTTTTTCAAATCCAATAATACGAATTTTTTGAGAATTTTCATTTTCTATGTATTGTTTTCTAAGAGAAACCCACCAAGTATGTGAAAGCGAATAGGATGGGCTTTATGAAAAGTGTTTAAAACATGGATTCGTTGTATACTTACTTTTCAAAGTCATTTGTGATAAAAATAATATGAAAAAATTACGTTTTTTCCACTATTTTTTACAGTTTTTTCTTTATTTCTCCCCACTTAAACTCTTTGCAACCATAAATGTTTGGTCAGTAGTACTACATCACATACTCGATATTTTAGTGCAAACTGTACATTCTAGCTTGCGCTTTGAGATGAAAAGTCCAAAGATATATTGATGTGTAAATTATGTAAAAAGATATTTTCGGCATTCAGAGGTACTCATGATGCTTCTCCACCGAATATGTGGTGAAAGATGGAGTGGTGACTTATAAAACACTTTTCAGACGTGGAATGAATGAAGCATTTTCAAAGTTACCAGAAAAAAATATGATAAAATGGCTAAATTTTTTCTATAAATTTTCTCATATTTTCTATAATTTCTCCCCGCCTACTCTCTCTATTATCATTAATTTTTTTATCAATAACACTTCATCGTATGAAATTAAAATTTTAAAAGTTTATCATTACCACAGCCTCATCTAATATATGGGAGGGGTTTTGAAAATTACTTACAGAACATACATTTTACACTAAAGTTTATAAATAGGCTAATGAGGGTGAGGGTGGAGAGGTGAATTTTTTGAGCATTAATTTTTTTAATCCCTCCCCCCTACCCCCAACCATTTGGCTACGGCTCTGGTCATTACAAAAGTAAAAAAAATATTTTTCAAACTTCTTTGCTTTCCTATCTTAATCCCTTCAACAACTAAGGTAAGAAAAACATCGCAACATCAGTATTCAACATGAATATTTCATCTCAATAATTGTATTATGGTGGTCGGGTGTATTGTACAAATCCATAAAAAAGATCCATATTGGAGTATTTTTTAAAGATACCTGCAAAAAAAAAAAAAAAAATATGAAAAATTTCTGTTTGTTTTTTACACTTTTTTATAATTTCTCTCGGCCAGTTGTTTCTACTAATATTACATTCCATACTCAAGACGTCTCCAAAAGTCTCGTATTCTTATCTAGTTTAGATTTTGATATTGAAATTTGTATAAAGATGAATTTGTTTTATCTACATTTAGAGGTACGAGGCCCCACATTCACTTGGAGTGTGTGTTAAGGGATGGATTGATAGTGTAGGTTAATACAACATAATTTTGCAAGTCATCTTCAAATATATGAAAAAATTGCTCACAAATTATTCCTTTTTAATGTTTTTTTTTTTTTCAATTTGTACCCAATTGCATAGGTCTTCCACTGCAATGCTGCCAATTTTTCGCAGTTATATCACACTATGTGTAATATGTGTGTTATACTTTTAACGCCTATATCATATTTTTATCGATCTTGAATCGTGAAATAAATATTTTTCAAATTTTTATGTTTTTTGTCCTTTTTAGAGAGTAGGATAGATATATCATAAATACTTTCGTATGAATAATCCTACATGTGGTTTGAAAGAATTCATATTAATGAGGTGAAAGAACTTGTGTATACTTGTGTCTGTTTTAGGGCGATTGTGGATTCAAATTCCGAACTTTATGAATTCGCAACCACCTTAACCTGTAATATACAATTTACACTACATTCATACATAATATTATGTTCCTAATGCGTAGAGATAAAGCTCCTTTGTTAAGTTCATCGTTACCGTCATTTGTTTGTCATGGATCTGGTTGTCGAGGAACTTGGAACGAAGCTTTTACAGCATTGTTGGAGGATTCATCGAACGTGTTTTTACCGAATATTTACGGCGATCGAACTTTACAGGATAATTTTAAAAAAGGTGAGTGCTTTTTCTGAATCAAAATCGTAAAATTCTTCTCTTCGCTGTGAAGCATACTGGCAAGTTACAAATTCATGCTGCTTCTGAAAAATCTACTTTCACCAAGCACCTTATCTACTTTCAGTTTTAAAAATTCATAATACTAGTATCGTCGAGAAATTACTATGGACGTTTTCCTCAGGTAGTTAATGTTGAAAATGAATTTTTTTACACCTGTCCCACCTTTTATTATTTTTTAAACACCAAGTGATTCATTTTAACCGCTGATTAATCGAACTACAATTTATAGGTCGTAACATTCCACAAGAATGGGAAGGGGACGCCTGCAAAAAAAGTATTCGATGGTGTACCCGTAGCGCTGGCGAGTATTCATAAAATTCGCTCAAAATTTGGTGAGGAACTCTTCTTGAAAATGCGCAGAACCCTTTTTTTTGTTTTTTCGAAAACTTTCAAAATGGCGGATCACTCAAATTTTGAGGGGGGCTGGAGAAGAGGGAAATAGCTCAAATTTTTCGTTCTTGATCTCATATGAAAGAGTGAGTCACGGACACCAACATATTTAAATTTCAGCTTCCTAAGTGCATTCTGAGGCGAGTTAGCAAAAACCGGTTTTTGAGAAAATTGCGTTTTTTGTGTCACTCACTTTGCGCAGGCTGGTGTGGATAAAATTCGCTCAAAATTCGGTGAGGAACTCTTCTTGCAAATACGCAAAAATAGTTTTTTTATTTTTTCGATAAATTTCAAAATGGCGGATCACTCAAATTTTGAGGGGGGCTGGAGAAGGCAAATAGCTCAAATTTTTGTTTTTGATTTCATATGAAAGAGTGAGTCACGGATACTAACATATCCAAATTTCAGCTTCTTGAGTGCATATTGAGAGGAGTTAGATCAAAAAACGGCTTTTTGAGGAAGTTTTGAGTCATGAAATTTCTTGAATCTTCCATATCTCCCCACCAAATCAAGTTAAAGAGGTCAAATTTTGTGTGTGAGGTTAGTTGGTGACCACAATATGACCTCTTGAATTTGGATCAAAATGGATTCAAAATGGCGGATTATCAAAATTTTGAGTAGAGCTTGAGGAGCCTCAAGTTGGTAAAAATGTAATTAATATGAATTCATATGGTTATTGGGGATAAGTTGTATACTATATCCCGAATTCACTTCCATACATGATGTTGGAGGGGGAAGGCGGGGTTACCAACCTAAAATAGTGGTGGGGGTACAGGAGGGGTCGAAAATTTTTTATTGCTGTGTCATATGATAAAATGAGCCCAAGTGACAAACGTATTTTGATTTTAGCTTCTCAGTGATTTTGGAGGGGAGTTAGAGCAAAAAACGGCTTTTGGAGGGGAAATTGCTGCAGGAAATTTCATGAATCTTCCATATCTCATCACCAAATCGGCCTAGAATGGTCAAACTTTGTGTGTAGGATTAGTTTGTGACCAGAATATAACCACTTAAATTTGAGTCAAAATGGATCCAAAATGGCGGATTTACAAAATTTGAAGATAATTTGAGCACCCTCAAATAGTTATAATTTGAGAAATATGCGTTCGCATGATTATTTCATGGCAAGAAATACTACATTTGTGTCAAATTGAACTTCTTAAGTGTTTTTGGAAAGGATAGGGTAGGGGTTTTCAGACTTGGTATTGGGTGTGGCCTGTAGTGATGAACAGTTGAGCGTGGTTATTACTAAATCAAAAGAAGCCCCAGTTAAAAACTCAGCTCCAGTAATGCGGCATGGCTGCTTACGTTTTTTTTGGCTTTCTACATATTCTACATTTATTCTACATATTCTACACTTATTTGACGTGTAAATGAAGAAAACGTTTTTTTTTTGTGTAAAATGCCATCCCTGACAATAAGTTCCTCTATTCACCGACCAGTGCAATGGCGGACTTGAGTAATATAATAGCGCAACTTCGTTTATTTAATAACCATTGTACTCGCCATATATGGGGTTTAGTCATTATGCCGGCAACAACTAGAAGCGGCAATAGTAATGGCGGCGGTAATGCTAATAATGGATTGCCAACATCGAATGTGATTTCACATTCTCTTCCCACGGCATCAGAATGGATTGAGATAGATAAAGTGTACATTACTCCAAATTTCAATATTCGTGTTTTTGCCCAACATGAGAAACTAAAATGTGCGGGAAGATAGATATGAACCTGGGGTACAGATTCACTTTACCGCACCACTACACATGCACACATGAAGACGTTCAAACATATGAGCAAAACCAAGCAACACTGAAAACAAGGGGTTTTGCGCATAGGCAACTTATTCAACACAATAAATGTTTTTCAGTGTTTTATCGTTTGTTATGAATAATTATCAAGTTGAGAAGAATTAAGATCAATAAAATCATAATATATGATATGAAACAATGTGTATTTATAGAACAAAATATAAAAAGTATAAAATATAACAAGAGGAATGAACTATTGAGCAGAGAAACACCATAAAGATGTAAATAAAGATATGTTGAACATATGCACTAATAAAAAGCATTTGGTAAGATAGTAAGAAAGTGCTATCCACCCACATTAATGAGCTTTCACCACTACAAGTCAAAACCAAAGCAAATGATTTTGCTACGTGCTTAAATGCAATACTAGTAATCGCTTTTGAATATGTATATATACAAAAACTCTAACTACATCCTCTGTAGAAAGTGTGCAAAGGTGTGTGAACGAATGGGGTTGATGGCAACTTGTAGCTCCAGTAATGAGCTTTCACCACCACTAGTCGAAACCCCAGTGACTGACTTTGGTATGTGCTTAAATTGGGTATTAGTAATAGCTCATATACATATAAATTACGCATACGCGCTTACTACATCCTCTGTAGAAAATGTGGAAAGGTGTGTGAACGAATGCGGTTGATGGCAACTTGTAGCTCCTGTAATGAGCTTTCACCACCACTAGTCGAAACCCCAGTGAACGAGTTCAATGACCCCTTAAATTACCATTAAAAATCGATTTTGAAAATTTTTTCAAATTCCAAGTACTTAACTCGTGCCCTCATAAAAAGTGTGGAAAGGTGTGTGAACGAATGGGCTTGATGGCAACTTGTAGCTCTATTAATGAGATTTTACCACCACTAGTCAATACCCCAGTGACTGACTTTGGTATGTGGTTAAATAACTTACAAGTAATAGCTTTTGTACAAAATTGTATATTTACCCGCAAACTAGATCCCCTGTAGAAAATGTGGAAAGGTGTGTGAACGAATGGGGTTGATGGCAACTTGTAGCTCCAGTAATGAGCTTTTACCACCACTAGTCAAAACCCCAGTGAACGAGTTCAATGACCCTTAAACCACCATTAAAAATTGAATTTGAAAATTTTTTCAAATTCCAAGTACCTAACTCGAGCCCTCATAAAAAGTGTTGAAAGGTGTGTGAACGAATGGGGTTGATGGCAACTTGTAGCTCCAGTAGTGAGCTTTCACCACCACTAGTCAAAACCCCAGTGACTGACTTTGGTATGTGCTTAAATTGGGTATTAGTAATAGCTCATATACATATAAATTACCCATACTCGCTTACTACATCCTCTGTAGAAAATGTGGAAAGGTGTGTGAACGAATGCGGTTGATGGCAACTTGTAGCTCCAGTAATGAGCTTTTACCACCACCAGTCGAAACCCCAGTGAACGAGTTCAATGACCCCTGAAATGACCGTTAAAAATGGTTTTTTATATTTTCTCAAATTTGAACTACCTAACTCGAGCCCCCATAAAAAGTGTGAAAAGTTGTGTGAACGAATTGGGTTGATGGCAACTTGTAGCTCCATTAATGAGACTTTACCACCATTAGTCAAAACCCCAGTGACTGACTTTGGTATGTGGTTAAATAACCTACTAGTAATCTCTTTTGTACAAAATTGAACAATTTAAGCACATACTAAAGTCAGTCACTGGGGTTTTGACTAGTGGTGGTGAAAGCTCACTACTGGAGCTACAAGTTGCCATCAACCCCATTCGTTCACACACCTTTGCACACTTTTTATGGGGGCTCGAATTAGGTAATTCAAATTCGAAAAAATTAAAAAACCATTTTTAACGGTCACTTCAGGGGTCATTGAACTCGTTCACTGGGGTTTCGACTAGTTGTGGTGAAAGCTCATTACTGGAGCTATAAGTTGCCATCAACTCCATTCGTTCACACACCTTTCCACATTTTCTATAGAGGATGTAGTAAGCGTGTATGGGTAATTTATATATATATGAGCTATTACTAATACTCCATTTAAGCACATACCAAAGTCAATTACTGGGGTTTTGACTAGTGGTGGTGAAAGCTCATTACTGGAGGTACAAGTTGCCATCAACTCTATTCGTTCACACACCTTTGTACACTTTCTACAGAGGATGTAGTTAGAGTTTTTATATATGTACATGTTCAAAAGCGATTACTAGTAGTGCATTCAAGTACGTAGCAAAATCATTTGCTTTGGTTTTGACTAGTAGCGGTGAAAGCTCATTAATTGGGGTGGCTAGCACTTTCTTACCATCTTACCAATAATGCTTTTTATCTGTGTATAATATGTTAAATGTATCTTTATTTTCATCTCTTAGGTGTTTCTCTGCTCAATAGTTCATTCCTCTTCTTATATTTCATACTTTTATATTTTTTTCTATAAATACACTTTGTTTCATCCTGTATATTAGATATGTTTTTATTGATCTTAATTCTTCTGAACTTGATTATTATTAATAACAAACGATAAAACACTGAAAAACATTTATTGTGTTGAATAAGTTGCCTATGCGCAAAACGCCTTGTTTTCAATGTTGCTTGGTTTTGCTCATATGCTTGAACGTCTTTATGTATGCATGTTGTGGTATAGGTCGATGGGGGGTCCCAACTTTTTGAAAAAATAGCCAACGAACGAATTCAAAATTAAAATCAAAAATCGATTGATAATTCAATCGATATTTCCCTCATATCAAGGCATCGTTCGTTGGCGAGTGTGTAACTAAATTGGATAACCAGTTAAAACTCGATAGGTTTATCTGGCGCTACCTACTATCTCCCTATGCGTCGAGCTTCTTCCCAAGCGCACGCCTCGGGAGTGCGTATCTATAACTCGTATCGAATAGTACGTACTTTTTGGTCGGTCGGTCGTGCACACGTGCAGCATCGTTTTTGTGAACGTTTTATTTTGTATATAACTTTATATTCGCGACGATTCGTTTTTAATAAACTTAATTACGCGATTACGCGAGTGCTGTGATGGGTCCTCGAGGATCCTAGTGGATGGTGATTCCGGTGAAGGTCACAGAAGAACCGAAGTGGATTAAAAGAAGTTACGTAACCGGTAACCTATATTTAAGTTTATAAATATTTCGGCCGTCACCTTTTTGTATTTATTTTTTGATTAGAATACACTCGTGGTCATAATTTGGTTTTTTTTGTACTTCTAATTTAACGTAGGGAACCGGTCACCATAGGTGTCCGGATGCTGGCTTCAGCCAGCTGGTCTTTGGTGGCTCCTTAAGAGCCGGCCCCATCTTCCAGCACCTCTGCGTGGTGCTGGGCATATATGTACGTTGTATGTCCCTTTTGGGATTGTGCAATGTTACATATTTGTTATTTGGCGCCCAACGTGGGGCTAATTTCAGCGTTTTGGCTGTGCTGAAATTGGCTGAAAGACCACCGAGGGCTTTCCCTATTGAGCGGTGTTGGTAAAATACCAACTCATGGAAAAGCCGCTGAAAAAAAAAAACCTCTCTTGATCTCAAAATTATTTCAAAATCAAAAAGAGGCTAATTAAAAAATTATTTTATCTCTAATTAATTACTAGAACGGAAAAAGAAGTTCTAGGTAATTTAATTATTTTGGTATCGGCTCAGCCCTGCCGATAATTGTGCAATCGTCACTAGTAGGGGTAAATAAGGTGACTGCTGTGATAATATAGGTTAGATACAAAACGCCTAATTAGGCGAATAGAATAGTATAAGCAAAACAGTGTATTTATTTCGGTATCCGATCGTGATTTATGTTGTATTTTTCCATGTCCGTTGTCCGTTCGCGTTCGCTTCGTTCGGTTCTTGTGTATCTGTTCGCGTGATTTCAGTGTGGAGCTGTTTTCTCAAGCGAAAAATCTGGAGACTTATTTCAGTCTACGGAGGGAGTTGAGGTATGGACATCAATCGTTCTGATCAACGACAGTGACAGAAATCGACAATGATAATGACAATGATGATCATAAACGACAAAATGACATTTCGGCTCTTCTGGGTCAAACGCAGTGTTTTTCGACACCTTTTTTGGGGATATAAAAGGGTGGAAGGGCATATACTACATGGAGTTAAGTATATGTACCGAAGAAAGGTCAGAATGGTTGATTCCGTATTTCAATTCCTGAGGTAGATGTGAAATGGGCTAGTAAGATGTAGTAGCAAAAAGGAAATGAACGTAAAGCACTGGAATTATGGTGAATAAGGTATGTAGGAATTGGATGGAGTGGATGTGTATCGGATGATGTGACATGGATTGATCAATACATAATTGTGTATTTGCGAATAACATCGATGTAGAAACCCTAGGTTTCGAATTGGGTTGAAAAGTATAAAATTACCAGATGAAATGCGTCTGATGGAATAGGAATGGTTTTCAAAACAAAATTAACTGATTATGACATTTTTTTTTTTTACTGGATGTGTAATTAAATGAATTCTGAGTAGAGCGTATTGCATGTGTTTTGAATATTATGATTTATCTTACCATATGAAAAAAAAAAAAAAAAAAAAAAAATCTAGGTATTCATTTTTTGGTTTTGTGTTTACCTGTGAAACTAAAATTCGAAATTCGAATCCTATGGTTTGTTATAAATCGGCTCAAATACGTAATTAGCCGTAATAAATGAAATGAAATAAAACATATTAGTAATTGCATTTATTTAATATTACTGTGCATGCTATGTATGAAACAGGAAGCCGGAGGATCTTGTTCGCTTCCTTTCTAGCAACGTTTTTCAAAATTAAATATTATTTCGGCCATTTTGTGTGACAAAATTCATTTGAATAATCATGTATTTAAGATTATTCAAGTTCAAAAGTGTAAGGCGTCAGAGTGGCGAAGTACGTTATGTATTTTGTCCAACTTTGTCGCTTTGCAGAAAAGTGAACGTGAACGCAGCTCGGCCGAGTTGCTGCTACGTTCAAACCAAACGTTGATAGGCGGGGAGCGGCGGGATGCGAACGCGTTACCCAAAAACGACGCAAACGTATCAACGGCTGGTACAACGGTCTGTACCACGTATGTTTCCAATAGATCGCATTACAGGTATCATTTGCAGTAAATTATAATTTCGAAGTTAGCGCGTTTATCAACGTGTGATGCATTTAGCGATCTTTTTTGAATTCATTCTCGGTTAAACATCTACTGAATAGGTATAATATCGAATGCCTTACGACACACTAGATGTACGAAGTATTTACTTTATAGTGGATTATATACGTACGCGCGAAATATGTTGTTCATTCATATATTTCGTACGCGCAATCTTTTCGATTGAATTAAATTATTTAGAAAACAGTAACGTAATTCTAACTTGTCGAGTTGACCATAACGATAATTATTTTTATTTATTTATTTTTTATTATTTTTTTTTAACGTAATTATCGACTCGCGGGCACCATTGCATCCGATATTGCGGTGGTGGCGCCCACGTGGATGTAGGTTCAACCTACCAAAATTAATGTAACGTAATGCTCCGATTTTTCGGGCAAACATTTGGCGTTTAAATTAATTTAATTATTTTTTACGTCAAATAAACCGGATTTGACTCTAATATGATCAATTTTTTGGATCTTTATTTTCAAATATCGATTTGATTTTACCATCTAGGTAATAATAGTAACCTGTTTGTGGGTTCAGGCCCCATCGTTGAGCCTAGTGGGGATTTCGCGATGAGGTTTGAGTGACTGTATTAGATTCAATGTCTTATACCATTGTTTCTAGTATAGGTCTAAACGAATAAGGTATCTAGAAAGTCTAGGTTTTGTAAAGGCGAGTGTTTGAAGCGTTTACTTAATTCTAGATGTGTATAGATCCGTCTGGCTAGGGTATAAGACTAGGTTGATCGATTTTATACGTGACTTACCTGAAACAGACAATCAAAATTTTCAAATTAATTTTCGAATAAGATCGATTAAATAAAAATTCAGGAATGATCATATCACCGTTTTAGACAATTAAAATACAGATTAGACCTCAAAGCGATTGTTCAACTACGGAGTACGTAGTAATTTATACTGTGTGTGTGTGTGAATTTAAACAAATTCGCAGATGCTTATTAATGCTGTATATTCTATTCAAGTAAATAAAATGTGTGCATTTTAATATTCTTTTATGTATATTGTATTTTAACGTGTATTATTTTCAACATATTTATATGTAAACAGCGCCATCTGACCTTACCCTTACCATGACCTTGCACAACCCGATCGTGTGCGATTACCCCTCGCTACGATCCAAACAATTCTTTAAAATTCTTTGAACATTTTTTTTTTATTTTTTTTTTTTAAACGCAGAAACCCAAAATTCTCAAATTCTCTTGGCATCTAAAATAACCAAAGGCTACTGGTCTTGCTGTATTCGGCACCAGACCGTTAAAAAATTTTTTTTTAGTTCATCTTTCTTGGAAACCGGTTGCGTATGGGAAGGAAAAAACCTTCTCCACCACCTCCTCCAGCTCCAGTACGTCAATCTGAGAGGCTTGCTCGTTTACAAGCCAGACATCGCTTGAAGTACGGTGAATCCAGTTCTGATTCTCCTCAGTCCATAGACATGGGCAAGAAGAAGAAGTCTCCATCTGATTCACCAAGTTCATCACCTGAGCGTCAACCAGATGCTCGATTGAGAAGTCCAACTGGCGGAGTTGGCAATGCACCCGAATCTAAACCATCAGGATCGAAAGCTGGTACATCGGAGGACCAGTTAGTAGAGTTAGGTGGCACATCCATTTTGGATCAGTCAATTACTCCAAGTGTGGACCAAGTGATGGTTCCCTTACAGGTCAACGAATCTTCCGACGAGGATTCGAGTTCGCTTATTGACCTTGAGAAAACGACTGTTCCAACTTCCGAATCAACGCGGTATCGTTCGTCTGATTTTTCTACGATTGTGAGCGTACCATCAGTACCTTTATCGGAAGCGACGAGTGAGGACTCGAAAGCAGTAGTACAGGATGCGGAACAAAAAATAAGAGCGGCGACCGAGGCAATTCAAATAGTAAAGCAGAGTTTCGGTCTTACAATTCTAGAGGAAAAGGAGGGATATTCGCAACTCAGAGAAGCTATTCGAACTCTGAGCACCAGCGTCGAGCAGCCTGTATTTACTTCATCTAGCTCTGTTCCAGCTACGCGTCCCCCACCACTCGAACCTCGCGTAA